>VZRH01008195.1:844009-855001 GCA_013397555.1 Urocynchramus pylzowi
GTTTTTTTTTTTTTTTGTTTTTTTGTTTTTTTTTTTTGTAGGAAGAATTGACAGGATAAAATGGGGGAAAAATATATTACTTACATGAATCTTCTCTGCAAGCTTCCATTTGATTAAGAAAAATATTTTCATTCCTCTGATATCACCAGAGGAATGTGTAAGGAATTAAATTATAACATGAAAACATAGCTCAGGAAACCTGTAGCTTTGAGTGGTAGTTAGCTGAGAAACTTCTAAATGTATTTTTCATTTCCATTGCCACTAATTCTTTTGAAATAAAATCAATCCCTCTACAAGCTAGCTCTTCTCTGTGTTTTGCTTGGGCAGTGGCACTTTGCCTCATAGGAGAGAGAGGCCAGAGTAGCATTGTGTACTTTTTCTTAGGGCTTCAAGGCAGGGATGGCTGCCTGAGTTGTAAGTCAGAGAAATTCAAGGGGACTTTCAATTTGCAATGGCCTTCTAGGAGTTCAAAACTACCCAGGATCTCCCAGAGGGCCTGCAGTCAAGCCATTTCTCTCACTTCTGGCATGCTCAGGAGGGGCATATTAACTTCACATGGCCTGCACTCTGAAGTAGCTGTCCTTGGATCACACATGCAGCTTTCAGGATTTTGGCTGTAGCTTTTGTACTTGAAATAAGATACACTTGTATTAATAATTCTTTGTCAACTGAAGTCTGGGAAGAATAGTCAACACTCTGTAGACAAACTATGTTGCATCTTCTGTGTGTTTGTGAAAGTGGATCACTGTCTGACAGGAGGAATACCTCTAGAAGAAGGCAGAAGTGCAAAAGTGGCAACTTCCACATCCAGATTCTCGGTTTTATTATAACTTATTTCAGATCAGCTGAAGTCCAGGTTGAACTCTGAGCAGTTTCCTCCCTAAGCTTCAGTTCCAAAACCTTTGGTTGCCTCCTCTGAGGTGACATTTACTTGACAAGGGCTCAGTCAATGTCAGGGCCCTTGGGGCACTATTAGGCTCTACTGGTCCTGACCAGCTTCACCTGGAACTCCCCTAACCCTAACCCTACCCATGTGCCCAGGGGCTCTATTTAAGCTCTGCCTAGGCTGTTGGTGCCTTTTTTGGCTGATGCTATAGCAGTGGTTGTGTCCAATTTTGTTCTTTGCTCAGCCTGAGCTCCTGCAGTTTTCCTGCAACTGACTTTGGATCTCACCTTGCTCTATAATCCCTGGATGTTTGGACCTGTTCTCACTAATCTTGTCCAGGCACTCTGGGTCTGTAGAGGAAGGGGTGGAGGGGTCACCTTGACTTCTGGCTCGTATTCCTCCTTCTGGAGCATCCTGTCTTATTGCTCCTCAACAACCAGTACATGAAAATAATTTATTTCCACTGCAATACTTCCTCAGGAAACATGTTTGGGATGCATGGCTAATTATTTCTCCCAGCATTACTTTAACCATCCTAGGAAGTTACCTCTTGCCACCAAAGCTGGGTTTGTTACAAGAGTCCAGAGGGATGTACGGAGATGTTGCCAGGCTTGCCTGTAAGGGGTTGCCTGCATGGCAGTGGTCTGGGAAGGAAAAGATAGAAGAGTCATAAAACCAGTGTTATGTCATAAAAACTGTTGTTTTGGGGACAGCTTTTTTGGGCTACAGTTTGCTGTAATATTTCATTCCCAAAAAGTCAGTGTTCACTAAGATTTCTCACTGCATCTCTGGAAGAAAGTTTAAATCAAGAGCCTATCAACTTTCAGTGTAGTGCTTAACAGTGTGTGCATTTTTCAGCAGCAGAATAAGAAGTCTGTTGAAATGGTGATCTGTGACATTGCTGTTGGTCAGCTGCTGTATAATTCCACACTGATGAAAGAAATGCTGACTACTGCTAGTAAATTAATTTTCCTAGAAAAACTAATGGGGAAGAAACTTCTGACTTTTCAGTATTTGCCTCTGAAGGTTTGAAACAGGAGATGCAGGAAAACAACAGATAATAATTTTTCAAGAGAGGTTTTTTTTGAACAAATAAGTCTTTCTGAATAGGATAAAATATTTCATTCTGTCAGCAAGAGATAAACCAGCTTGAATATTAAATAATAAAGAACTCCTCCTCTGTTCCGTTGTAATGTAATCATGGCATATGACAAAATAAGATTACAAAAAGACTTTTGACCTTTTGTTATTTTGTCTGATATTTTAAACAATTAATTATGAAGGAAACAACATATGGGAGGAAAGAATTAAAGCTGCTAATAAATAAATCTATTTTGAAATTTACTGTTTTCTGTGTTCAGAATTTGGAGACAGCAAAACCTTACTGGGTAGTCTCTAAAGTTTGCTTTCTAAGCAGCATTGACAGTGCATTGGTTTATGACCACTTATGCCAGCTTGTAGACATGTTCTAGAACTTTTGAAAAATGTTTGTAATGAATATCTATCAAATTACCCTTTCACATAAATCAAGAGTTTTTAAAGTCATTGGGAAGTCTGTAAAACCTCCCATGTACAAGGGAGCCAAAAGTAGAAAAGCTTGTTTATAAAAGGTTTTTCAGATTTTTTTCTGAGGGTAATCAGAAAAAATGGTACAAGAAATTTCTGTTCCCAGAGGTTCTCGCTAGCAGGTTCTCTGTACAGCTGGCTAGTCTGAAATAACCAAAGTGGTATTGCAATGATTAATGACAAATTGCTCAATATCTCATTCTTGTGCCTGGTATTCTGAACATCTTGAAGTGAAAATATGAGCTTTATCAAGCATTTTGGAGCTACCTCATTCTCCTTATAGATATTCTGGGCCATTCAGAAGGAAATTAATTTTGTTTCTGACTGTCGCAATATTCTCTTTTTTCAGGATAACACTTTAACAAAGATACTTTGTGAAATTATCACTCTTCTGGGTTTGTCTGTAAACTGAAGATTGTTGTTGCCTATAATGAATTTCCATCTATTCACATACGTTGTCTCCAGAAAAGGATTCTCTTCCTATGGTATTTTACCTATGTGAATAAAAATTATAGAATTAAACTTATAGTGGTTTCTCATCTAGTACAATTTAATAGGTTCAGACACAGGAGATGTGGTTCATATTTTTGTTTTCATTCTGATGTTACTTAGCCCAAATCTCCCAAATTTCTATTTTATATTTAGAAGAGTAAATAAGTATGTTGACCTCTACACCACTGTTTTGAATCCAGACAAATCTGGGAAATACTTTACCGAGGACAGGAACAGATGTTTTGAGTGGTTTTTATTGCTGGACCATCTGCAGTAAGAGTTGGCTGACCAATACAAGTCATCTCAGCTGTCATTCAGGATGTTAAGCCTCAACTTGGGAGCTTCTAAAGTGGAATGGAGTTATAGTTAATCTCATGGGTATTAGGCACAAGAGTTTAAAGTTATTGAATTTCTGGTGTTAATTGTTTTTCCTATATAACATTCTTAAGAAACAGCACTTTGAGTGTGCTCAATGCTGAAACATCTTTCTATTTGACTGTTTGACCCAGGGAATTTGCTACTGAAATGTGTCCATTGTTTTCAGTAACTGACTAGCCTTATGCATGAAACGAGTTCTCCAGCTCCTTCCTGAAAGGAATTTCTCCCAAGTCAATGTTCTCTGTATTGTTACTCATGTTTTTCCCTTTCTGTATCCATGCCTAATGAAAAAAGAAATGTTTCCCCAGTGTGAGGCAGATAGGGAATTATTTTAAATGCACAGAAAGACCCTCTATTTTACAGAAAGACCACCAGAGGATTGGCGTTGAGAAGAAGCATATGGTGTTTGTTTCAATACTCAGTTTTTTGAGCAAGTAGCTTATCCCACCAAAAGCAAATATCAAGTATGTGGAATCATCCAGAAATAGAGGTCTTTAAAGAGGAGAAGAAAAATCTTCAGGCTAGCTCTGGAAAGGTGTTTTTTGCAAGAGCAGTTGCCCTAGTGATTCATCTAAGCTAATAATAGCTGGGATTCCTTCCACAAGGGGGAGATGTATGGCACAGTATGTTTATTCACTATTTGTTCCTGTGGTTTAATACATTCATCATTGCATCTAAGTCCAAACATTGATTTGATAACTTTTTATGGATTTATTTTTACTGTCAGTGAAACTTTTAGGGATTTGCAAGCATTAAAACTGTTTTTTTGGTTTTGGATTTTTTTTAATTATTATTATTCCAGAAGCTTATGAAGATCTTTGTGTCTGTTAAGACAAAAAAAGAGCCAAAATTGTCAGGGGTTGTACAGTTTGGTTAGTGTGGGTCCTTCATGTTGTATAACTCTTCTTTGGTACCAGTGACACAAGCTAACTTGAAATTTCAAGGCAGAGTGCTTGATTTTTGTGATTCTTTAGCTTGGTGAAAGATCACATATTTATTTATGACACATAGACTAGCTGCCTCAGCATAATTTCATCCTGAGTCATAAAAGCTTGCCAGAATCTCGACTAATATGAATAATTTGCATTGATAGACAGGGTAACAAAATCCTAATATTAGCCATTTAATTTGTTCTGTCTACACTGAATTCAGCAATGCATCTACTTTTCCAGTTAAAAATTAGTTAGCATTGTACCTGCACTCTTTTTCAGAAAATTATAGTACATTTTCCTGCAGATATGTTTTGTTGATTCATGCATACATATGTGTGTACGTAAATTCAGACTAGTCTTGGAAATATATATGTAGGGTTTTTTAACTGCAGTGATTGAATGTGTCTGTTAAAAATTCCTGTAGTTGTCAACAAACATAGCAACATACTTAAAGTATTCGTCAATGATGCTTCCAGTTATAAACTATTAAATAGAAAGTTAATAAATGTTTCATGTGAAAACATGTCATTAAATTTCTGACTAGAATCTGCAATGTGTCTCTACATGAATTGAAGTGCCCAAGATCAAATTACAAGCTCTTGAACACAGAAGGAAAATGTCCATTAAAATCAGGTGCTATTCTGACTTTGGAAGGCCTCCTAAAACACTTAATATTGTTACTAAGGAACAGGTTGCCCAGAGAAGCTGTGGATGCCTGATCCCAGGAAATGCTCAAGACTGGGTTGGATGGGGCTCTGAGCAACCTGGTCTAGTGGAAGGTTGCCCTTGCCAGGAAAGTTGGAATGACACAATCTTTAAGGTCCCTTCCAATCCAAAGCACTCTGACTGTATGATTAATTAAAAAATAATTCATTGTTGTCTGTAAATATCAATATTAACAAACATCCCTTTTACAAAGTAAGGTAAAATATCCCCAGCTGTAATGTTCTCTGGTGGTTTGTGTTCCTCTCATCCAGACTTTGGATTTAGTGGCATAGCATCCACGTGATGACAATAGTTTATTACCAGCAGGTATGTTTCTGCTCTGTTTATAATTTTTTCTTCTTTGCAAAGCACAGTAGTCAAGAGATAATTTTAGATTTATTTAGCTGATTTGGTGGAGGTAAGGGATTTTCACTGAAGTTTAGATTATCTCTAGTTTTATTTCCTTGAGGGTAGTTTTTTTTGGTCTGTGCATCCTGTGCAATATTATCAATTTATTTAAACATTGTTGCTGATATTGGAAGCGAGAGTTTTATTTTTGTTTTGAAGTTTCGTCCATTTCCCATGCTATCTTTAGAAATAGGATGAAACAACATGGTGTGTTTATACGTGAATGCTTTCTGTATTATACAAAAGGTTGTCTCCAAAGTTACTGTGAAAAATGACTGTTTTGATATATGATTTTAGTTTTAATTAAAAGTTTGATCTGCTTACTAGAGAATTAATAAAATTTTAAGATGAAATGACGAAATAATCTCTTTTTATATAAAATCTGAATAAGGTGTGGAATATGTGGGGCCCTAGCACTTTGTCACTATTTTATTGAATTTCCTACTGAAAACCACCTGTTGCTGATCCCATGAGTGCAATAGTCTGCGGAAAGCAGTACAAAGAATTTGGACTTGATATGTTTGCCTTGGTGAGCTGCCTGAGTTAAGGATAAGCTGGAAGCCTTAGAAAGGACCTGTGCTGCTGTCAGGTGGATGTGGTGTGGTTTTTCCACCCTGGCATCCCCTCAGAATAATGTCAGAGAGACAGGGATGACAATGATGACAATATAAACAAAGACTGAACAGCAAACAGAAGAATATGCTTTTATTGAAATGCAACAATTGCACTAAAAATGGCTCTGTAGAAATCAGGTGTGGCATTCCATGGTCATATTTGCCATGAGAAAGCTGATGAGAGAAAAATCATTTTGCAAATAAAGGAACAGCTTCATTTTTCAGAGGGATGGTTTGGTGATTTCACTCTAATTAAGAGCCCTATAAATAAACCGAAATCCTGTAATGAAAATAATTTTTCTTACATGTGCTGAAGAATTGTCCAGGTAATATATCTGCAATACACCTAGCTCTGTATCAGTGTATAAAGACCATGTATGAGTAGGAATGCTAATCATATCACTGTAGTACTGCAGATTCATATCAGTAATGTAGATCATCTAATTTTCTATCTTTCTTCTATTTACTTAAGATCACAGAAGACTGAATTTTTCTCTTTTTTAATTAGGCTAGTACCATCACTAAATATAATAGAATACCTCGTGTGATTTTTTTTTTTCCGCAGTTATATTGTTCCTTTTCTTTCCCTGCCAAATATTGTGAGCTTTTGTTTGCACTGTTTCATCCTTAGTAATCTGAATGATAAATTGCATTGCTATTATTTCATGAGTCTGCCAAGTATATCTATCCCTTTCCTGTTGACAGCTTATTCTAAGGAGCACTTGAGTAATTTACCTCTGTGAATAATTGCTAATCAAAAATTTCACAGGTTTCAGAGACTGATGAAAAAATTTGGATTATTTTTCTTTGTTTTTTCTTACCTCCAAATAGCATATACTGTCAGATGTTTCAATTCACTGACATTAAATAAGTTTTAATAATTATTTCAAAGATTCATGCATACATATTGGCAGATATTTACTCACTGATTCTTAGACTTCAGCTTAGTGATACATTCTTTTGAATCTCTTATGAAACATAAGCAGTGTAGTAAAAGTCAATTCAGAAACTTGTATTAGAATAAAATAATATGAACATATGGTTTGGGATTTCACTGTCATAATCCCAGAAGTGGAACATTAAACTGAAATCTTTTTTGCTCAGAAATTCCCAAACTCCAGTTTACTATTTACATCTGTAATCCAAAATGGATGTTACTCACTTCACATGCAACTATTTCATACAGCACAAACTGTCTTCACTAGAAAAAATGCTCTCTTTTGAAAGCAGGTGAAAAATTCAGGTATGAAGTAACACTCCATGAGCAGAAGCCTGTAAAAACATTAAATATTTTCTGTTGCATCTTGGCCTTTTTTGCACTTTTCCCATGCCCTTTTCTTCCATTGGAAAATTCTATAGTGAAGGTAAATGTTACCAATTAGGTAAAAAAAAACCAAACAAACCCAACCTTGTCAACCTTCTTATGTGAGAAATGTGGTGATAGCTCAAGGTTAAGGTAAAAGCCAAAAATCAATTTTCAGATTTACCTTTAATGAGGTTAATAAATAGATGCTTTTATAAAACTTTAAAAAAACTTTTGTAATCTAAATATATTTTATTCTCCAAATGTTTTGGTTAAAGAGCATTACAGTAGAAAGAAAATTGAAGCACAGTAATATAATGATATATGTCAAATATGATGGGAAACAAATCCAGGAATACCAGATTTTATGCAAAACTCTCAGACCTTGGCTTAGCACACAGAGAAACATTATTCAAAATGGTATAATGCTATTTGTAACACTATAAACTTAAAATTGTCATCTAAAGAGAAGTTTCTTTGCATGTGCCCTGACTTCCATGTGGGTCATTACTGTGTAAAGGAACATGGCAGAGAGTCAGGCAGAGGAAGAATAGTGGCAATATCTGAGTATGCAATGCAAATTCATTTTTCAGCCTAGAAACAAGCTAGTGAGACTTGGGACTGTTGAATTGTCCCAAGACAGCATTTCACAGTGCATCTTACACCTGGGGGACCAGACGAACACTTTGGACAATAATTCATCTTGCAACATTTCTTGTCTGACAACTCACTATTAGAAAAAGCATAAATCATGTGCAGTGGAAAAGGGAAGAAACAAAATGCCTGTGACCTTGATCTTTCAAATACATATGCTGGCATTTAAATTGGTAATATTCCGTGAGCAGCTCCACCTCAGGACCGCTTCCTTAAGTAAAATTTGGGATGGATGAGTTAAGCAGGCTTGTATGTTGTTGTCACTCTTCTCATAGCTAATGAAACTAATCTTCTGAATGAGCCTGTACAGGGTAAAGGTCTTGACCTCCCCATCCCTCCAGGCAGGAAACTTTTTTATGATCTATATCTAGCACCTATCTGTGTACAGCAGAGCTGAAACTGCAGCTGAGGCATTAATGCTTATGCATTAGGATGAAGTCTAATGTGAATATGAAATGAATAATGCTATTAAGATATGCATGAATGTAGAAGGACAATTTAATTTTCAAATAGCTGTCAGTATTTTAGAACTTTTTTCTGTGCCAACATTGAAGTTAAAAATTCTGCAGAACTGCTTCAGCAAAGGCAGTGATATTGCTGGGAGATAAGTAAAGCCCAGGCTCCGTTCCCTCTACGTCTGATTTAAACCAGGTTTTAATTCCCCAAAACAGGGGAATTTAATTTTTTTTTAAATTCACATTTTTAGCCTGAATCCAATGTTATGGCTATAGATTGCAAGGTCAGGATATCTTTTAATGCAAGATCTATCTGCTGCTGTTAAAATCTTTATCAAAATAAACAATGAAGATTACTGCTTGTTAAGATCTGATTCCAAAAGACACATTTGGTTTACAAGTTTCAATAGTATGGTGTTAATGGCCATGATACCTTCTTGCCAAGGCATATTGTCAAAATAAACATAAGAACCATTTTTTACAATCTCTACTTGTTTTGAAAAGCTCCCATAATATTGAAAAGTTCCTTATAATATTTGGCCATAGATTAATGAACACATTAATGAACACAAGATCTCAAAAGAAGTTATATACCAAGTGAAGTGAATGACATTTATCTTTGGTATAGACAATGTTTGATTGCCCAGGACATCAATGAAAATGTTAAATAGTGAGAAACCTTGTCCCTTTGAAATATCTGTAGAAGCTGTCCTGTCATTCCACTCACTGGAGAATAAGTCAGTTCCTTGGTGGTTTTTGGTTTGTATTTTGTGTCTTCTATTGATGTTGCATCTTTCCATATTTTTATATTAATAAATATTGGGTATTACTACATCAAATGCAAAAACTCACATATGTATATTTATATATATGGGCTTTAAAAAAATAACTCCCCAAACATGGAAGGGTGAAATCAGAATTATGTTGCTGAAAGTATTTTTTTTGAAAATGTCTCAGCCTTTACTCATTAATTGCATCATCCTATTTCTTTGTTGTGAAAGCTGATGCAATATTAACACTCATTAAGTGGTTTAGGTTTCAACAGTTTCTCAATATTTATTTTACAATCTTCGTAACATCAGATATCCCCAGCTGTTGGAGTTATTCTCCATTTGGTTTGTTAATGTTTATGCATAGCATAAGCTTTATAGCTATCTTCAATTGAAAATATTTTCTGAGCTTGCAGAATGAAGGGGTATCAGACCTACATCCAAATCCAGAAAACATTTCCTTAGCACTTGTTCCTCCTTTGTTATTTTTGACAGTTTTATTATTCTCATTTTGGTGGATCATTTTTTGCATCATGTTTTTCCTATACTTAAATCCCTAACTGGCCCAACACCAAGTGGCAGACCTTTTTCCTTGATATATTTAATTTTATATGAATTTGTACACTTCCCTGTTCATAGTTCATACAATTGAGTACATTTTTACCATTAGCTAAGAGGTTGCTAATTATTCATTTCCACTTGCTGTTCTCTGAGTTAGGGGAAAGGTCCGGACAAAGTTGCTATTATTTTTGACGATGGAATCATGATTTTATAGTAATAGAAGAATCTTCTTTGCAAGAAGTGACTGAAAAGGTGAAAACCCTTATCCAACACAGACATTTAGGTTAAAAATAAAACCAAAGAAAACCAAGACATAACAATTCATTACTAATTCAATATCAGCAAAGAAAAATATTCTTTTGAATACTGGAGTACTGATATGCAATTATGTATATATGAATTATGTTGCATAAAATGTATCCAGTGAATTTTGGCATTTTGTGTTGAATAAAATATTTACAAGTCAAGTTTGTTATTTATAAATTCGCTGAATCAATGTGTAAAATATTTATTCAAAATTATTCTATCATCAGACTTTCCTCATAAACTGTTGAATAAATTATATATGAATGTTTTACGTCTTTCCAATGCTACTTAGTAAAATTCTTCCTGTATTAGTTAGGAGTAATGCAACATGAGCATAAATTCTCATATTGGTATTTAAGTTTGCCAAAGCTTTGAGTTTCCATAAACATGCTAAGTTAAGGCAGGCAGTGTTCTCCATTCTCTGTATTTGACATCAATGATATGAAGATTTAGTAACTTTTTCTATTCTACATCAAGATAGAAATTTGAAAAATGTGAAAAAACCAGCAGCAGATCCTGCAAAATAATTACATATGCAGGAACTCCCACAGATGATATGGAAACAGTAATTTTCCGCCTTGATTTTAGCCAAAAATTCTAACTTTTGTTGAAATCTTTGTCAAAACTTACATATGCTTGTGGAAATTCAAGTTTTTAACACATTAAGTCTTGTCTATATTTACAGAAATAATACTTTAAGTTGCAGTGATTTATAACAGGAGTCACTTTTGGTAGTCAGCAGAAGCAAGCAGAGTGAATGAAAGCGGAATGATACAGCAGGAAAGATTTTGAAGGAAGTGATCATTATAATGAAAAAATGATATGGTGACAGGAGAGGAACCACTAAAAATCCTTCAATAGTCATGCAGGGAGAGGTGACATCTTCTACAGCTTCTGGATTTTACATTGTCTTTCCTTTTGCAAGTTATTGGTAGAAGTAATTATTTCTACTTTTTTTTTTT
>VZRH01008195.1:863034-879306 GCA_013397555.1 Urocynchramus pylzowi
TTTTATTTGGCCTCTTTTTTTTTTTTAAAGCATTTTTAAAAAAAAAAAAAAAAAAAAAAAAGTCTCTAATACTCAGAGAAATGTTACATCTCCATGGATTCATAGTTATACTACTTTGACCTGTCCTTTCTGAAACTACCTGGTTTTACTCAGCCCTTTCTCTTGAATGAAATAGGATAAAGAGATCAATTTAATGTTCACTTTAGTGTTTATGGAAATGAACTTATTTATCTGTCTGTGCTTGATTTTCTGCTCCCAACCTGCAAATGAAAACTAAGAGACAGGAAACTGATTTCTAGAAAAGCAGGGGATACCTTCACAAAAGGAAATCTGTTGTGGTTGACAAAATATGTTGGGACTTTTCTCCTATGTACAGCAGACCTACTTTGCAAGAAGTATTTTTGATCAGAACTCCTCGATATTTTCAAAGTAATTTAGACTAGCAAATGATCAGATCTAATTCTGAAAGTCTTTAAGTCACTTTACTAAGTCACAGCCAAGAATTATGATGCCTCATGTTAGACTTAGTCACCTCTATTGGCTTGTGATGACTGCTGTGATGCTGCATAAAGACATAACATCTTGTCAGAGCTGTATCATATTTTAATAATTTTACCTGGTTTTGAAATCTGGTTTTTATTTTTCAGTCATAAAAGTCATAATCCAATGCTGTAAAAATAAACCATTGTATCAGCCTGATGCACAAGACTTTTATATAGATTTATATGTAGTATGCAAAAGAAATTTTGGGGGCCCAGTGAAATGGAGTGTTGCAAGACATATGTCTTAAAATGCCTCAATCTCCTCTGTATTCTTCATTTAGAAAGTACTCTCTGTGCTGTGTCCCTCCTTTCCTAAAAAAATAATATTTTGTCCTCAGTTTTCGTAATTTTTGTCCATTAGCTTCTGCTGGAATCAGAAATTCATATTAATTTGAAATATTATTTCTAAAATAATAGTATTTTAGAGAAAGTATTTTGTAATGAACTTGTTAAGAAAATGTCTATTCAACTATTTGAAAAATGTGTTTTAGAAAATATTGGTCAGAATTGTACAAATGGCAGAGTATAATGGATGGGAAAAGTGCAGAGCAACAATAGCATGAACATTCACCTTTTAGATTTTCCTCCTCCCACTCACCTTTATAAGCCATGATGGGTGGAAAAAAATTATCTTTCCTCCTTCCAGCCCAGCAGCATAACATGTAAAATTACAAAATATTTCTTTGTAGTTTCGTATGCAAAGTGCCTAGAAGGGCTCAGATACATTTCTCTATGTATTACTAACAAATATGCACTACTAATAAATAAATGGAGAAGCAAATATCTATCTGGCAATTTCCATTTTTTCTTTTATAAACCAGGAATCTTTCATTTTTCTTTATACAACTTCCATTAAATCACCACCTGCAATAATTTGCTGTGGTATTAACAGGTTATTTTCTAGAGGAAATAAATTTAGGTAAAGTAAACAAAGATTAAACCTTTCAGGGTATGTCCTAGCATCTATTCAGGTGTACTTTCATTCTATGAATGCAGTCAATAAAATCTGTGCCCTGTAAGAACAGGAATTTATTATGTATGTTTATAAATAATAAGTTTTAATTTAAAGGACTGATATTTCCTCAGGAAAAAAAGTTTGTCGTCTGAAGAAGCTGATAAGGAAAAAATTAATTTCTGATCAGATGCTTGAGGCACGGACCACCAGTAAATAATCTTTTTTAAAATGGTGGGGAACAAAAGCGGAATTACAGCTCCAGTGGTTGATGAGTATATGTACTGATTTCACTGAAAACAATATTTTTTTTTTTCTTTTTAGTTCATATAGAAGTATGTTTGAGAATCCCAATCAGAGTGTGAACTTTGGTAGGGTACAAGTAATAATATTTTGCTACACCTTAAAAAAGGAGAAAATTATATCAAGATAATAAATAAGAAAAATATATAAAGATAAAGAAGGTAAAATGTGATTTACCTTTAGTAATACCCAGACATTTTCTACTAATGAATTAAAAAATAAGAAGATTTTATTATGGACATGGACTGCTGAGCTTCAATGCAGTTGTTCGAGTTTAAATAGCAGCCTGTATCTATTGTGTGTAGCACAATTCTAAGAATTTCATTGGGAGTTAGATAATTTTTAGAGTTAGATAGTTACATCTTTCCAGAATGATTATTGGATTACTGACATTTTATCCATTGTATATTTCAAAAACACAGTTCAATATATTTCTGTGAAATTAAAGAGCAAACGGTCTTGAGAAATAGTTGTGACTGATTACTGTAAAAGAAATTTTTCAAGTTGATGCAATTAAGTTTCCAAATACAAAGAAGGCACTGAAAGCTGGGCTTATAAACCCTATACAGCCTTAAAGTGTTTGCAAATCTGAGGAGTATAAAGGAAAAACAGCACTATTAACTTGAAATTGCTGCAACCTCAGCAGCAGCTGATTCCTAATTGAAGGCATTGTAGTAGAACTGTTATGGTTTGAAACAATCTATTTCTGATCTCAAATTTTACATGTGAATATGTAGATATGCACTTCCACACCCATATTGCAAATACACTTTTTAGTCAGGAAAGCCCAGAATTTACTTACATTGTCCAGAAAATCACGGATATAAAGCTGGAAGAACAAGCAACATTAAAACAAAATTATATACAGAAGAAGGGGGAAAGCAACGTTTATTAATTTATTTAAGCTAGTCTGTCAAGAATAGTAATCTGCTGGTTTGAAGAGAGTTTCAAATGAAGGGCTCCCAAACCCTTTTGCACACAAAAGTGCAAGTTTGGCTTCGTCTTCTGGCAGAGGAATTCATGACAAAACTTAGCCAGGCTTTACAAAGCAATGAGGCTACATTTTGTGTTTTTCTTCTCCACTGGCTGTGTTTGTGGCTTCTGAGCTCATTCACAGTGCACTTCCTTTTGGTGGGGAACAGTAGGGCTCTTTTCTGTGTAGGGCAAATTAATATGGCCAGAAACTCTTATTATTCAGGGGGGAAAAAACCCCCAAACCCCAGAAGATAATTCACGTGAACTTATGCACCTGCATAATTAACGAATTCCGGGAAAAACAAAAAAAGAATAAAAGCATGGTTAGAGTAGATGACTCTGCAAGTACCCAGGGGGTGGAAGTGGCAGAAGAGATAAGTAAATCTCTTAATCTTTTCAATGGTCTTTATCTAGTACTGATGGAAACAAAAGAAGCCCAGAGAACACACAGAAAATCAGTGAAAGAACACAAGAAGACACAGTCAGTTTTGTAACTGCTACAAATTTTTCATGCTGCTTTTTTTTTTTTTTTTCCTTCTATGGCAAAAATTCTCCATGCAATGGATCTGAAAGGGAAGATACGTATTCATATCTTCATAGAGAACATATTCAATTTTATTAAAAGGGATAAACATAATTAATAATGTTCAGAATTTGGGAAATGTGTATCATTCAGGACAAACTATAACAAAATTTTTGAATGAGAATAGATGTGAAATGTGTACCAGGAGACAGGTTTGCTAATCTAGTCCTGGTTAATGAATGTATTTCTTTTACTGCAAGTCTCCAGTTTCTTGAGCTGAGTTGTCTGTAATTAATTTTTTGGGTTTGATGAGAATGGTTAACATAAAATGGTTTAGGTTTGGTTGGGATTTTTACTGTTTGTTGAAAAATTCAGGATCCATGGTTAAATAATTCACAAAATTCATGCTGAATTCAAAACAAATAATCCTATCTGGGGAAAAGCAAATTAGGAATAACTTTCAGTATTGAAATCCTTGAAATTCAATATAAAATTTGAGAGGAATTCTTTTTAACATATAAAATTATAGAAAATGTATAAAAATTAAAATAGTTAAACTGTAATACATAAATAAGTTTCTTTTTCAATATAACTCTGCTCTGGCTTTTTTTGCCTAGAAATACATTGAAGAGTTAAGCTAAGGTCAATTGAAAGTAAATGTCTTCAAATATCCTTTCAGTCAAAAACTTGAAATTATTCAGTAAAGTTAACATCTAAGTCCCAGAGACATTTTATTGCTTTAAATTAAGAAATCACTTGAGCATTTTTTAACTTTTATACACTTAAAAATTTGACTGAATATATATACATACTGGTCATTTATTTGAACACCATAAATTTTTACTGTACTTTAAAAGACTTGATTACTTTCCTGTGGTTAGTACCTACTACCTAATAAATAGCCATAAAATCAATCAAAAAATTAAAGATTCTTTTTAGATTAATGCTTTGCAAAAATATTTTCATTTAGTTCAAAATGTTAAAATTAGTTTTATTCTCTAATTGGCTGCAAGGCTGATCCAGTATTTGAATGTTGCTTTGTACTTTACATTCAGTCTCCCTCAGATCCTTTATTTTCCACCATCTGTTTTGACAGGAAAGTTCTTCATGACATAGTTTTTCATATTTGGTTTATATGTCCAAGATCTCAGTTGGAAAAAGTCCCCTAAAGTAAAGAGCTGTTTTTCTGGCAAACAGCAGCTGAGACTGGTGACAATACACAATAAGCAATAGTTTGGGTAAAGTGGAATTTAACCTTGTTTTTAAAAGATCTATTACATTTCTGATTCATTGTTCTCTCAAACAAAGGAAATTAATGAATAAATACTAATGAAGCATTTCTAGTAGGAAGATTTCTTGTGTTTTCTTTTTGCATTGCAGTGAATTTCCTTGAGTGGCTCAGCTGCCCATGGGGAAAAAGGAGAATTAGAAACAGAAGTAAGCACCAGTAAAGTATTAGCATAATAGCTGAGCTTGAAAAGCATGTGGGTTTTGTAAAGTGATTTCATACAATTTATCAATGGATTAATAAATGCTGGTGGAACATTTTTATTGCTCTGTGGCCACCAATAGCATGAGTGTGGTCAATGTAAACAAACATGAAGTACAGGAGCATAAATGGAAGAAGAGAGTTCTGGGAGGGACTATTGTGGGCAGCAATTCCGTGCTGGAAGTGATCCATGTATAAAATCATCATTAGACAGATGGTCTGTGCTGATATACAGCTGGAAGAAGCCCTTAATAGGACAGGGCATCAGGGCTAAGTAGAGGGAAGGGAAGGAAACAAAAGAGTTTAAAACAGGAAAATAGGAAATGCTTTTCCATGAGAAAGCCAAAAAACCTCTGATGCTTTTAGAAAACTTTGATGCATTATACACTGTAAAATTCTTGCAGATATTTGGCGTTTGGATAAACAGTGTGACAGGTATGAATAACTGTGCTTGTGATGCCTTAAGTTTTAGCTTTCATGTTTTCCTATACTTACATTTTTTTCTGTACTGCATTAGTATACAACTCTGAACTTCATATAAAGTGTTAGCAAGTTCTCTTCACAGTTTAGTCAGACAAAACAATCCTTTTCCAGCCTGAGAACCAAGGTCACTGTTACAGCTTCAGGCTCCAAAAAGTATAAACAGTGAATTGAGAAGAGCAATCTGGGAGAATGGAACTTCATAACCTGAAGATGTAACTGGACAATTAAACCCAATATGTAAATGGGGCAAAACTTATAAAAGTGTGAAAACTCGTGACTCTCCATCCATCTTGGGTGTAGCCTCAGCCAGGCTCCTCTTCTGCCCAAGGTGTATCCTTTGCAGACCTTTTAATAAATACCTACTTTATTTCCTTACTCTGTCTAGCCTCTGTTCCAGGTAGCCTCACAAGGCATCACTTGAACTGAGGTTACCAATAAGTCTCCCAAACCCCACTAATCACTTTGGATTTTAAGCAAAATTTTACATTTGGATTGCCATTTTTATTGTACTTCAGGAATCATTCCCAAGAGATGAATGCAGTAAAATAACCTTCAGCTTGGTATCAGCTCAGGTGTCTGTCCACAGCATACTGATGGAATTGAGAGGTGTTAAGAGCAGAGGACAGAGGACTAGGTGTGAAGAAAGGGTGAGGTGTCCCTCCTTAATGAGAAGGACTGTGGGATTTTCGCTGAACTGCTCTTATCCACAGTGTCTCAGGAAGGATGTTTTTGTCAGGCTTCAGGTGATTTAGAAGAGCTGGGCTTAGAAAAGGACACACACATATCAGCAGAATTGTTGTTCCCAGTCCATAAATAAACCTTCAGAAAAATAAACCTTAAGTGGGAAAACAGGTCTTTGTCTGTTGAGGAAGTAGGTAACTGGGAGGAACTCTGTTTTATAGCTTATTTCAGCTCAGCAGACTAAAAGCAGCTGAAACAATCAGGTAATCTCTATGGAGGCGGAATCACTATATGCACCTTTTCTTTACAAGATTCAGCTAATTATGGCCACAGAAAAACCAGAAAATCTGTTTCTGTCTACTGTGTTTTACAAGGGAATCCACAGTTAAATACTAACTTTGGAGATTTTTTTGCTGATGAGTTCTCCAGTCTGAATATCGACTTTTCTTCCTCCAGGAAAGTCCTTTTCTAAATAGAAGTGTGAATGAATGCCTTTATTTCTAAGCCCCTGAGCAAACTTTCAGTAGGAAAATCCAAAGTATAGCAATTAGAGTGAACACACTTGTGGGGAAAATTGCTAACCAAACCAAATAATTTTTTGTCACCAAAATCTGGAAATATGAGTACTTGAATTACTTTAATAACAGAGAAAGGAGACATCTAAATCACACGTGCTTTTGGTTATGCCCAAGAACTTAATGAATTCAGAGTAATTGTCTCATAACATTTAGGAAAGGAGAAATTGTTTAATTTAAGTTTAATTAACTCTCAAAATATATGATAGAATAGTGATTTTTGTGGTTTGCAATATGCACTTTTATACATAAATCTTAAATTTAAATAAAAAAAAAAATCTCTATTGAAGTGGATACTTTTAGTTCTTTGGGAAAAAAAACCCAGGATGTTAGTGTGGAAAAATGCTCAGTTTTGCTTCCTATTCCGTAGTAAATTTGCAACTTCTGCTGTTTTCCTTATTAAGTAGTAGAAAAATGTTCCCATTTCCCATGGTCACAGTCCAATATTAACTTTTCCCTTCAAAATTTCACCAGTGATGAGTCTTACATTGTCCCTATAAGTTGTTTGGATTCACCCTTTGAAGTTACCTATATATATATTTTTTTTCAGTATCTTGTAATTTTTAATACCAAGGTTTACCCTTCAGAAACGCAATAGAATACAGAATCAATTCAAGTACAACATAAATATTGTTGGAAGTGGGAATATCAGGTGGGTTTAGCCCAAATAAGGACTCCAAATTGCAACCAAATTGTTGCATTGTTCTGTGTCCATGAGCACGATTAGAGAGTAAAGTCTGAATTATTGAGCATTGTGGTAACCTCTTGCTTCATCTGGAAGTTTTAAGAGCTGTTGCAGTGGTACACACAGTCTCCAAAACGAGGTCTAAGTAGAGGTAGTAATGGCATCATCAATAGGGATTTAAATACAAGGAAATTGGAGATGCAAGTCTGAAAGCTTTTTATTTATTACAACTCTGCTGCACACTTAATGCTTTGAAAAGGATTTTATTACTATCTAAAAGCTGTTGCACATTAACTCTTTAAATTAACTTCTGTTCTGCTTGACTATAAGTATCTTCTCCACTGGGCAGGAGTTCAACAAGACAGAGCAGGAGGGTTTTGAAGCTTTAGGTGATACGATGACAGACTGCTCCAAACAATCTCCAAGCCTGAACTTCCAGTACACAAATTTACAGTTCACACTTTTACCTTAGGCCTACTGATGAGAATTCCATGTTAATGCTTTGTATTTTTCTTCCTTTTCTTTATGCTCCATCAGCTTTTTCTGAATTCACTTTAATGCCCTAACTTCCTTCATTTAAGCTTGCAAGCCAAAGTTAAGCAAGTCTTGTGCTAAAGAGCAGCTGCCTCTCTCCACGGGAAACAGAACACAGCCATTGTAATGCTCAAGAGGTTTCATAGTAAGTTTGTATCAGCAATCACCACCTAACCTGAGCTTACAGGGAGTTTTGCTTTGGTTAATTGTCGTCCAAAAAGAAGTAGGAGGAAAAAACCCCAGAGGTTGTTCTCATGGACAGGAAAAATACAGCCAGAAAGTACAACTGGAAACAAAAAAAGGCATCAGGAAAAGAAATCTCCCTTTCTTAGCTCTGCTAAAACCATTTCTTCAGTTCTTTGCTTTAAAAATCTTTAAAATATTGCTGCAAATATTCTTCCCCCAAGAAAAATATCAGTGAAAGATCTAAACCCAAAATATTTCACTTTGAAAAGTTACCTCGGTGCTTTCTGGGGCTGTAACTCGTCAATTTTGCTTCCATTCTCTTGTCTATTGTGGTCTTAAGTTGGGTTATATCTCCTGTGGTACCTATCTGTCAGTCCTTGTACGGACGGATTTGGTGATTATAGTGGATCACGGGGAATATGTGCCTGGGAGTGAAGCTCACTGCAGATAATGAAAACATTGAGAAGAAGAAAAATAGGTCCCCTGAGGTATTATAACTGTATATTTCTGTTGGCAAAATCTTTTCAAAATAAATTAAAATAAATCCATGGAAATTTAGCAATTTATGTTTTAAAAAGTGGTTTTAGTTGGAACCTAGTGTTTTTACTGAAAAGCTGTTTAGCAAGCTGATTGGAAATATTTGATCTAAAATTTATTTTGTGCTTGGAGATGTTACAAGATGTATGTGCCAAGACATGACCCAGAAACCATCAGTGTCTCTTCTGTCAGGGAAGCATAACCAGATGCTGAGCCCCACTCATGGCACTTTCTTCTCTGCTGGTGGTTTCACAGAGCCTTCTCCACTGACCAGAGAGCATTGATGTAAAATTTTTCATGAATAAGAACTGGAACAGGGTGAATTTTCTTTCTTGTTGCTCCTGCACAGGGCCTTTCTGAGTATTTGTGGGGGGTGTGTGTGAGTGGAGGGGATGGAATTTGTGGGCATTGGATTACAAACAAAGAGTAGCCAAGAGATTTTACTGACCTGCTTATGACATTATGTTGAGCTACCCTTTACCATGCCTTTGCTTCCATCCCAGACACACCTGCTTCTCCTGAGGACTCAATCACTGAAAATAGTTTGCATGAGAAGCAAAAAGTCACTAAAACATAGGAGTTGTTGATGCGAATTCCCATCACTTTTTTTGTGTCCTGCTTTTCAGATGCACACACTGCTTGTATGTCAATTGAGGACAGACCACAACACGAAGCTGTGATCTGTAGCAGTTATCCTGTCTTAAAAAAGATCATTGACATGACTGGATTGTTTAAAGAATCATTTGTTCTCTAGGATCTTCTAGGCTGCTAGTGAAAGATGCCTGAATTGTTTATTTTAATGTTTACTGAGAATTCACTGTATTATTTTTGGTATATTAGGGTACCTAAAGTCCTGATACATCTCCTTTTCAGTAATTCATTAAAAGAAAATAGAATACAACAGACTATTTTGGTTGGAGGAGACACATAATGATGTCTTTAGACCTCTTCCTATTTGCATACTTTAAAATAATTTTAGTTATCTCAAACATCATTGTCCAATTTAAACTCTAACTAAACTTAAGCCTTTTTTGTCTTCTTCTGTCATAAATATATCACACCTCTGTGCTCTGTCTGCAAATCCTGACCTTGTTTCCAAAGATCATACAATTTCTTTTTCCTCTTGAGCATCTTTGGGAGTTTCCTGTTCAGCCAAGCTGGTTACCTGCTCAGCTTGTTTGATTTACAACACAGTGGAATTGCCTGGAATTTTACTAAGGAAGTAAACAGGCAAATTTATTTTATCCTTCTGGAGTCCTAATGAGTGTAAGTTGCTTGGAGCTGACTGTCTCTTCAAGATCTCATAACCAGAAGAAAATATCCTCTCCAGGCAGGTCTTGGGCGGTCAATGATCACAGAATCGCAGAATGGGTAAGCTTGAAAGGGACCACAGTGGGGTCCAGAAAGTGTCACCCAGAGCATATAACTCAGGACTGTGTCCATACAGTTTTTTGAATATCTGCAGTGAGGGACATTCCACAACTTCTCTGGGCAATCTGTTCCACAGCCACGCTCACAGTATTGAAGCTCTAACCATCATTCAGATCGAACCTCTTTCTGCATCAGTTTGTCCCTGTTCCCTTTTGTCCTGTTGCTCAGCACATCAAGAAGTTGGATCTTCTTGATACCTACCCTTCAAAAACATCTATTTTGATGAGGTCCCCTCTCAGACTGCTGTTCAGGCTAAGCAGGCACAATTCCTCCAGCTTTTTCTTCTAAGTGAGGAGCTCAAGTTCCCCAATCACCTTTGTAGCTCTCCAGTTCCAGGAACTCCAGTCTCTCTTGTCCCAAGGATCTCAGAACTGGGCACAGCACTCCAGACTGGCCTCACCAGGGCTGAGTAGAGGGGCAGGATCACCTGCCTGATCTGCTGGCAATGCAGTTCCTAATGCACACCAGGATTGGCCTACTTGTCCCCCAGGGTACTGCTGGCCCATGGACAGCTTGTTGTCCACCAGCACCCCCAGGTCCTTCTGTGCAGAGCTGCTGCCCAGCAGGTCACCCCAGCCTGTGCTGGTGCCTGGTGTTGTTCCTCCCCAGGTGCAAGGCCACATACAGAAAACTACAGAAATCCATCATTTGATAGTCTGTGGGAAGTTTTGCTTAGCTGATTAAATCAACTTGCTCTTCTAGGATTTTTGAGTGCTGCGTTTGTGCCCAAAATTTAAACTATATAATGGGGGTTCAAGCACACAACAGCATTACCACAACATGCAATGCATGCATGGCTTTATCACCACAAGAAGACCATCAGTGTCACCCCAGGGCAATCAGGAAAGGCTGAATTTGTTTTCAGTCAGGGCTATCATGGCCCTAAACATGTGCAGCCCTTTAAGAGATCCCTGGATAAGGTTAATGTTTAAGAGAGGATAAAATGGAGAGATCAGATAATGACCTTAGTGTTAGAGAGGCTTAAGGTTTTAGCATTAAAGTAGATACAGAGACCACAAATAAAGGATTATAATTATAAAGCATCATAATGGAATTGAGTAATGTCAGAAAATGCCTTAAAAATTGAGACAATATCACAAACTGTGAAACTGAAAATGGATTAACCTGCCTTTTTGGTCCATAATTTTACAATCCTTTGCAAATTCTGCTTGCCAGTAACAGTATTTAATTTTTAACGTGGTTAAATCTAGTCTGTTGCAATTTTAATTCCACTCCAGCCATTTGGGAGCTATTTTTTATTGCCTTGCAAGTGTTCTTTTTTCTCTCTTTTTCTTTTTTTTTTTTTTTTTTTTTTTCTCTTCTGCTAAACCCAGCAGGTAATTCAAGATGGAAATTCACTTTGGTTACCTATTTCTCCAGGCTCTAAAAATGCCCTTCCAAAACTATCAGGTTTTTAAGTACATATAAAGACTTAGTACTCATTACCTATAAAAATCTAAAATCAAACTCAAAGTTATTAAGTTTTTCCTCTTGTCAGGTCTTCATCATTTTTAAGACACCGGTTAGTGAAGACAAAAATAATGGAGGAGCATCTGAGTTGCTACTTGTGTGAATTTGCTGAACTCTATTGCACTCAATAGACCTGTAACAACCATCCCATATGAGAAAGAAACCCCAGTCTTTCCATATAGATTATCTGTTCAATGCTTTTTGCTTTTATCTGCATAGTTAATTTTTGCAGAGGTGAAATCTATTGATTTTAAATGAGGAAACAGCCATCACTCATGCTGGCTGTCTTTCTAAAACTGAAAACACATAGCTTTTAAAACACACTTTGAAATAACTCCGCCCTTTTTTACATCTGGAAACTACTGGGATCCGTTATCTATAGCTACCAGGGTCACATTCCTTTTTACTTTTTTTTTTTCCTTTTCTTTTTGTTTTTTTAAACAGGATAAATTTGAACTGTCTGAATAATTTAAGAGCACATTATCATTACAATTTAGAGGCAAATCAGAGGGGGGATGCTCTATAGAACAGCCAGTACTGACATCATGTCTCAGCAGTCTAGGTGGCAGCTTATCGATCTTACTGTACGTAGGAGACCAGGACTTGATTTCCCAGATCACCAGTTGAGAATTGAAACACAGGGTAATTAGCAGCCAGTTTTTAGATATCAGTTTACTAAGCAAGCAAGTTAGAATAGCTCTCTCCTGGGAAAATGGCAAAATAAGTGAAGGAAATCAGAGGAATTGTTTCTAGATTGTATCTCAGGGAAAAACTAGCAAATCTGATTTACAGTGTCCATGACTGAATTTCTACAATTTATGACACTAGGGAATACTTATTGTGAATGCTATAGACTTAAAAATTCCTACACTTGTGCCCTGACAAATATGATTTCATGCAGCTGTAAACATCTTTTTGGGGGGCTTATTTTATCACACCAAGACAGATCAGAATTATTTATTTGTGTTGAATATAGCAGTATGCCAGGATTCCTACCACCAAATATTCATGGGAATGTTTTGACAGCTGCTGTCTGGCAAAGTCCACCACAGTGATTCACTTCTTTGTTTTCCAATGCTTCTCTGGGGCTGAAGTTTGCATGCCCAGGTTACACTTCACTGCCTGTGGAAATTCAAAGTGCCATTTGGGAAACCCAGCCTTACTGAAGCTATTGGAAGTTTTGCCACTGACTCATTGGGGGAATTCACACCCAGTTTACAGAATCATATCAGAAAACCTTTTGTTTTTTAGTTAGTTTGTTTGTTTTCTCTGTTTTATAAACCAAACCTGCCTGGTCCTTATAGTAAGCCAGAAGACCAGCATGACCCTGCAGCTTTAAAACCACAACTCATTACTCCAGAGTTTTCCTTCACAAACAGAGAGATGTGCAAATAGCATCTTCAAGACAGTTCAAGTTCTATCTGGTAGGTTGACCCACCAATGATTGTATTTGCTAGATCCTCTGAAAACAGTCTGTTAAATGAGAAAGTAATAAAATAATGCAATCATGTGCATTGTTTTAGTATTTTCGTCTTTGAGTTTGGTGCTTATCTTGGGGTTTTAGGGATTTTTTTTTTTTTTTCCCTCAAGGTGTATATTGGTAAATCATTTGAAAGCAACTGTGAGTTACAGGGGGAAATGTGTATTTTTGAAATTTTCTCAGATTATGAGATTTCTTGCACTGCCTGATTGCTTATACGTCTACTTCTGAAGCCCTGCATGTCTGGAAATTCAGCCAATTATATTTTGATTCATAAACACTTGCCTGATTGCTCTGCATCCTCATTTGCCTGTGTGATGGATTGAATGTATGGCAGCTGTCCCCAGAGGCCATCCTGAAAAGAAAATATTGCAACTCATGAGTTTATCCAAGTGAATAAAACTGAAAATATCTCATAAGTACACTGAAAATATTTTTTTTTTAATTCCTTGTTAGTAAAGAGATATTAATATGCAATAGTATCTGTCACATAGGGGAAACTTCTTAAAATACCTGAGCCCATTTTAAAAATGTAGAAGTTAGGACATGCATTGTGTACTAATAGCAGGGTGTCACCATGGACACCGACAGAGAAAAGTCAAATATGATGAAAGAGAGAAAAGAGAAAGAGAAGATGTAGTATCCATGACAACAAGTAGAAAAGAGTAAGACTTGAAAAGTTGAAATCCCCATGTTTGTCTGTATTATTAAAAAGAAATTTGCAAAGTTAGGCACACACACAACATTATTTCTGTGTTGCTGGGTTTTTTGCAAATTGTCAGCATCACGTGGGTACAGAGGTTCAGATAGTGCAGGGATCTCTCCTGTTGTGTTTGTATGTCCCTGGAGTGATTTGTGTGGAACCAAATGGCAGCTGGGTGAACAGTGGAGATCAGATGCAGTTATGTATATGTGTACATATGCACACACATAAGCTTGCCCTCAGTCTGAATGTCTGTGTCACATTGGAAACCTGTGTAAAAGCCTGTAAATTCTGTATGATCAGATCTAAATTCTGTATGTAAAACAATGTGGGATGAGGAGATGGATGGAATGGATTAAGAAATCCTTTTTTCTTTTCACATGACAGGAGCTTTCCTTTTGAAGCCAGAGTGTGCAGTTTGAAGCAAGGGACAGAGAGAGTGACAGAAAAAGTGATATCTAAAGCCCAGAGGAGACTGTACATTTGTGTTTCTGTGAATTACTTTGGGCAGCTCTCCACACACCCAAATGGAACTGGTTTGCATTTGCTACATTATATTTGATTTTACCTTGTGGAGCTCTAGAATGTAGCCCATGTAATGTAGTGCCTTCCTGCAGGCATTGAGCTCCCTTCCATTACATTCCATGTAAAGTAATGCTTCCTGCAGGCATTGAAACTTGAATTGATGTTACTATGAATGTATCACTGCAGAATTTATCTCCTAAAATGTAACGATTAAGCAGAAAATGTTTTTGTTCAAGTAGAAATAATTGTAGAAAAGTAGAAAAGATTGTTCTTTTTTTTCTTTTTTTTCTTTTTTTTCTTTTTTTTTAACATTACACTCCATGTCATTGTTGAGGTACTTATAAATGTTATTTAGTAAAAAAGGTTACAGAAAAATTTGCTGGTGTAAAATTCAGGAATATGCAACAAACCTCCTGACAACATTTGTGAAAGATGATGTTCTCTTATGTTCAGTGAGAGCTTGGATCCTTAAACAACATGGAACATGAGAACATTTTTATTTAAATTCCAACTGTATCCCTTCAAAAGCTAGATCCAGTACTTTAAGTAGGTTTAAGATACTGCTTAGTAAAATTTTCAGAATATTTTTAATGTATTTTATAGTCTAGTGCTTATGTGTTCACATGAGCTTGCAAAAATACTAACAAAAGACCATTTAGACTTATTTCTGTACACCAAATACATTAATTTGTGCAAGTGTCTGCCAGTGTGATTTGAACTGTCCTGGAGAAGATAAGTACTCTGTGGATGAATTTTGCATGGAGGGATTTTTGGGACAAGAAAATGAACATCCAGAATAAGCAGCTAAGCAGAGACAGAGGAGAATTGTGCAGGCACAAGAAATAGAAGGATTCTTTCTTTCCAATAACAGGCTTTTCCCTGTGTTTGGAATGCAGATGAAATTAACGTGCCTGTATTTGTGGTCATGCTCCAGCATTACTAATTAAATCAGGATAGTTCCCAGAGGAGAGGGGTTTTGGTTAACTGTTAAGACAGAGTGCAAACAGAACAAAAAGCTTTGTTCCGAAAAGTGGTGGGAAAGTTTGTTTGCCCTCTATTCCATTTTGGACTCTAAAATCTGAAATATGTGGTAGCACCTCTTTGAAAAGGGAAAGAATAATTCAGCCTGGTGAAACAATAGAATTATGTGCTTAAAAATAGCTTTCCACATTTCATATTTTAATTAGTGGTTTAAAAGCAGACAGGTGTCAGATAATCATAGAAGTGTAATTAGTAATAAAGGGGAAGCAGACGTGGAACAGAGGAAATAATTTTATTCATCATCTTGGTTTGGAAGGTTTTCCGGGTATCCAGAAAATAGATGAGAAATATTTCTTCTTTGTTTTTGTAAATAACTCTTCTGTCTTTTCTCTCTGTGTAATGTTCAATAATTTGCTTAAAGTTTCTCATATAGTATTGCAAAATCTCAGCAGCTGTAAATTGTAATGTCTCTAATAACTTTAGTGCTGTAAATGCAGTTCACCCTACTGATTAATTTGTTATTCTGCAAATAATACATAGAGTAGGTGCATTTTATTCCTTTGTGAACTTGCAGTTCTTTACATTGCAAAACTTGACCTTGTCCCATGGGACTAGAAATCAAATGGCAAAACACACCCAAAAACACCTCTGAGGATGTTCTCAGACTTCCTATTCTGGATGCAGCTGAGCAGTTTCCTAGATCACTGACTTGGGTGGTTTGTTGCTGTCTCCTCTGTACCTTCTGCCTCTGTAAGGCAGAATTTATCACCCTTTGGATCTGACAGCTTAACTATGCATCTGCTTCCCTCTCATCCCATCTGTGGTTTGTTGTGGTTTTTTTTAACCTCAGCCCCTTTTGACAGAACTGGAGCAGGCAGAGACTCTGCTGCAATACCAGCTGACCTGCAGCAGTTGCCTTCTGAGGGGAGCAACAAGCACCTGAGGTTGAGCCATAACCCCTTAATCCAATATTTGTGCCATGAGAGCTCTTTCTTTGGCTGAGTTCCTAAAGGCAAGGGGGAACTGAAATAGTGCAAGGTGTCCTTTGCATTATGCAAAGTTTTGACATGTATGTATTACCAAGTGTAAGGCAAAAGGATCAACCTCTAGACAACTTATTTTGTATGCCAGAGTAATTCTTTATTTATGGTGTTCCAGAATAATACAAAATGGATCATAAGGCCTCAGCCAACCAACAATTAAAAAAAAAAAAAAAA
>VZRH01008195.1:879344-912565 GCA_013397555.1 Urocynchramus pylzowi
AAAAAAAAAACAAAAAAAAAAAAAAACCTAAAGAAAGGCTGCTGAAGCAAAATGTGTTTTATATTCTCATCTGCTGGCTAAGAAAATCAGATGTAGACCTGCTGCTCCTGTAAATAGGAAATGAAACTTAGAAAGCAAGTACCTTCAGGACAGCTGTAAGAAATGCAGTGTGAATGAGTTTTTGAGCTGGTTTCTATGAATTCTATGGTAGGAACTCAAGCTGCTATCCCTTAGAAATTTTCAAATAATACTGATCATCAAAAACCCCAAACTCATGGATTTTCTCTATTTTTTGGGTGGTGGGGAAGATGGCTTTCTGTCAAAGTTGAATCCACACTGAAACAGGGAATTCTACAAATAATTATCAAATTATAGCGATTACATAAATATTATTATTTCCATGGTCCAGCAGGCATCTGCTGCAGTGTGAAGGATTCAGGTTCAAATACTCACTCTCAAGTTCAAATGAATTTCTAAATTTATAGGATTCTTTCTCAGCTAATCTGTTCCATTTGGTCTGTGTGGTTAAATAATACTTCCCTCTCTGGGTGTCTTTTGAAAGTGTTTGTTACTGCTGTGTGAAATTGCAAAAGTGTTTTCAGTTTCTCGCAGCAGTTACAAACAATTTTACAAGATATATTTTTTAAAATGTTTCCCTCTTTGTTAGAACTTTTGTTTTTCTAGAAACTGGCAAGAATGTAAAAAAATAAGAAAATGATATCTTAGTGTAAGATTTAAAAACAAGAACCTCACCACAAAATTGCTGAAGTCATTGAAAATAATCCTTCTGATTTTCAACAATATTCATTATACATCTTGCAGTACCTCTGCAGCAGTACACTTTTGTTCTTGCTGCTGTTCAACTACAGAGTTGGCCCCACGGTTTAGTGAGGTAGATATGCTAAAATGATATAAAATTCATGTTTCATGGCAGTTATGTGGAGAATACAAATCATGGGAATTGAGTGACTTCTGCAAAACACTTCAGTGATCCAGAATTTGAGTGGTGTTCACCCTGGGAAGAGGGGCAATTTCACCCAGAGGTTTTAATGTGCTTCCATTTATCATTATTAAATTATTTGCCACTGCTAAAAGAAATGGCTGTCACTCCTTAAGCTCTGAAACACAAACACTTATTAAAGACATTTGATTTTGATATCATTGATACAACAGTGGTTATTCTGAATGCAACCAGTAACAACTGACTAATTATTTGAATTATATCTTAGAAAGATTTGCTTAATGCAAGAGCATGAGCAGGATTTTTTGGTTTATTACCTGAAAACCATTAATTCCTCTACAGTTTCCTTTCTAATCAGAACACAACATGGCTTCTGCTGAAAATAATTGATTTTTTTTTTAGAAAGTCTTAATAGACAGCACTGAGAAATGCAATGATTACAAGACAGAATGGAATGAGATTTATTTGGAAAACTGTCATATAGAGTATCAGGCTATCTCTGAGGCAGGAATATGTTTCAGGCAAGTGATGTCATACATTCCAGAGCAACTTTTTCACTGTCAGGTATCACAAATGAGTCTCCTTCACGGATCTCAATGGAAAAAAATATATTATCCCATGTATTGACACTTGTTTAAGAGTGTGAATGCTGCAAAACTGTGTTTTTCACAGGAAAGAGTGGGATGAAGTGAGGCAGATTTTGTAAAGCTTTGGGACTCTCCCCTCCTCAACAAATGATTTTGTAAACAAATGTTTCCTGTGTCAAAACCGTGTCTGTCACTCATGTGCTAGTCACACTGATTATTTTCTTTTTATGTCACCATCCATATTTATTTGCTCATATTTTTAAACCCAGTTAAATACACCAGCAACTTGGCAATGAAACTGCCTTACCTTGCCAGGTATAATGGGCTTTTGGCTCATGCAACAATAGTGAAAGTCAAGAAAAGGGTTTTACAGTACCATACAAGATAAATCCTGGTTTTCATCCCTTGGAAAAAAATGTGTACCCCAACAGAAAAAAACCCTCTCTTAAAACTCAAGAAGAAAAGTAATTAATCCAAATATATTCCAATAAATGAATTATAATCTGCTAATACCTACTATATTTATATATAAATATATATATTTAAGTGAGAAAAACTGTAAAGTATTTTAATTCTGATTCTTTTTTCAAATATAACTGTGCCCACCTGTGTATTGAGGAAGTTATGTCAGGATCCAAGGTTAGAGGTGTAGATTTGGTATGATGTGCTGTGTAGTACATGAATGTAGAGATAAATGTACAAGCTGAGCTCCTGTAAATTACTGTGCCCTGAGCAGGAAGGAGGTGACCTGATGAGGTTCCTTTCACTATTAATCATCCTATGGTCCTTGATAAAACCAAAGCTTAAACCCTAGAAATATATCTGAAATAGGCCACATTATTCAGGGACAGAATCTCTTTAACCAGTATTGCTCAGTGGCTGAGGTTTCAATGTAGGCATCTCTTTTATCTTTGAAAGTTAAGTGGGAAAATTTAACCTTTTACCAGGATTTCACACAGGGCAGACTTGAAATTGTGTAAAATTTCCTAAAAAGTCTCAGACAAACTGTTCTTTCCTCTTCTTCAACAGAAGATAAAATTGTGGTACAAGAGAACTGTAATTCCAACCTGATATATGACATTTCTGTAAGCACTTGTTCCATCACTCTCTCTGAATACATCTCCTCACATGAAAATTATCTACATGAATTGATTGATTTTGATGGGGTTTTTGCCATGAAACATGAAAGTATCCCCAGGAACCTTCCATAACAGGAGTTCTAGCAAATGTGGGAGAGGAAAAATGGAGCTTAGTCCAAGAATGTCATGTAAGTGTTGACAAGGTAAAATTTTGTGTAAAATCCTTATCTTTACAATAATGATAAAATTTCTATTTGCTTCATTGAAAGTACAATTTCTTCCCTGTTTTAGAGAAATTTCTTATATTTAAATTGGTCTTTATAAGTATTCTTTAAGATTACTTAAAGACAGCATCAACATTGTGAATACAGCAGATACACCTTGATTGGTACAGAAGTAATTTTTCAAGGATACATTTGTCTAAATTAAGCTTTTGATCAGGATGACTTTAATATTTTCTGAAAGCTTCTCTTTCTGAAAGTTAAAAGCTCTAATTTAAAAAACAGCTGAAGTGTTCAAAAGGTGAGGTCATTCAGGTTTATTCAAAAAGTTTTGCTTTGGGAAAATTCACCTTTGGATATTAATTGCCATGGTGAAAAATACTTGAGACTACCAATTCACCAGCTAATTAATTTTTTTTTAGCTTACACTTTTTTTTTTCTTTTAGCATATTTGCACTGATTTTTTTTTTCCTTTTAAGAATTCAGCAGAGAGATAAGAGCTAAATTGAAGAGGAGGTTTGAACATTATCATTTGAGATTGAGAGGTCTGAAAGAGAATATATGGTGTTACCTCAGTTGAGATACCAGTGCTTCTCTGCCAGGATTTTTATCCTGTCTGGTAAGACCTTTCTGCATGTGTGTGTTTCAGTTCTTTGTAACACTGTTTACCTTTTTTTGAGTTGCACTTACAAATAAGGTGGGTAAAAATATTGACTCTTTTTCATTCCTCCATTTAAAAATGAACTTGAGCCTTCCCAAGAGAGAACTTCTCTCTCCAATGAATTTAAAATCAAATTTGCCTCTGAAAATAAAGCACAGATGTGTGAGGAGCACTTTTTTCTTGTTTGCTGTTGTTTTGTATTCACTCTACATATGAAGAGGTTTAGCTCCAATGAGACATTGAGGAGAAATTATATTTAGTTTCACTTTTAGAATATAAATCGTGTTATTTACCAGTCAATCAAAACAAAATCAAACCAGAAGTTCTAGCAAATAATTCCAGTTTATGACTGTTAATTATAGAAAGCAAAACACTGAGGAGTTTTTGTAGATAAAAGAGGGGTACTTCAGGGTAAAAAGTGTAAATTATGAATGTAGGAATTACTGCAACAAATCTTTTCTGTCTTCTTTTCATTGTTTTTTTTTGGACAATTAAAAATGAAAAAAATCCCTTGCTAATTAAGACTTTTAGGAAGTATATTGATTTGGTAGTTAGTTGTTTTAAGAATCTGTCCCAGTTGCTAAAATCTGTTACCAGCTCAGGTCGTTTCCAAAGGGTTGTACATCAGTGCAGCTCTTCTTGGGAAGGAACTTTTCAGGATGAGTTAAGGAGAAGAGATGTACAGCTGATTTACTGGAATGTGGAGTCTGTATCACAGCCAAAATCACAGGACTGCTGCCAGTTACAGCACAATTAATTTCACCTTCTAAAATGTTCATTTTTCACAATTTCTTTAGGTAACTTCCCATAGACCAAGATCCTCTAAGTAAGATTTACATTGCAAACATAAAATAGGAAGATTTAAGGTTATTTTGGTAAGCTCAATGGTCTCCCATTACAGCACAGCAAAAGGAGAAAATTAGTGTATTTATACCAAAAAAAAAAAAAANAAGAAAAAATTTATGTATTTATAAAAAAAAAAAAAAAAAAAAAAAAAAAAAAAAAAAGATAAAACGATTAATCTGTTGCACTCTGGGAGGAAACATCATTTGTTGTGGTATTGTCTTACCTCTTGTCCTTCTGTCCTCTTGTCAGATATGAGTGGAGATAAAGACTGACTAATAATGAGAAAGATGTGAAAACAACTATTCTGAATTAGGTCTTAATGAAAAGAGTTTACCTGAAGTATTTGTCTTAAGGATAATGGTGTTGATTGATTAATCACACCATTCAAACAAGTTTAATTTAGAAATAGGATTAAAGAATGTATTATGTGTCACAGGAAACCACCAGAATCACAAACTCATGGAAATATTTCTGGGCCACACCCTGATAATGGATGCATAAATTGAAAAGCTGATGGGACATGAGTAGAGTTAAAATATAAGTAATTCCCTAAACCTCTTTCTAGTGTCAATATTCTCAGAACTTCTTTTATTTGAAACTTTAATGATACAGTAAAAAGGGTTATGGCTGTTATAAAAGCTACCTATCAGTAGCAAGGATAAAGCTGCTAATTATAGTAAGTTCTGTAACATTCACAATACTTAATTTTTTTCCTCGCTTATAGATTTTCGTGAGATGGTAAATATTGAAAATTTTCAAATTTTCGATATAATGAACAGCAGCTGAGTAATACGTTCTAAATCAGCCAGTAAAGTGTACCCACATATCTATTGATTCAGTCATGCTACAAACTCAGTCCATTCCATTATTTCTGTATGACCAAGAATGGATTTTTTTTTTTTCTTTTGGTGATCAAAGACTGAACTCTTAGCAGCTAATGAACATGTGTATAAAGTGGAGCTGGTGAGCTGAACAAGTGAGAGAAATTTGACTGCTCCTGTGATATTGGCTTAGGAATTTAATGTCAGGTTTCTAGCTTCTGAAAAAGGCTGTGACAGTAACATAGAATTGCTGCCTAGACAGAGGGTATTAAGGACGACCACTTGAGGCTCAGTTTTCTCCTTCAGAAAAGGAAGACTTTCAAAGTGTAATTTCCTCTTGCTGCTGATGTGCTCTTTCCTCTGCTTGTATTGCTGAGGGCCACTCAGCAACAATAGATGAGAAGCCTTTTGCCCTTCCCTCCCTCTCTAAACCCAGGAGAAACTGAAAAACCTTCATGTGCCACAAACCTCTTGACAAAGATTATTTCACTTTGTGAAAGTGAATTATGATAATTTCATACTGATTTTAGTAGGGAAGAATGTGTTCAGGGAGGTACAGAGAATAAGACTACAAAGGTCTCCCCATTAGTGAATTGACAGGGACTTTGAAGGAACATCCACGCTGTCTGAGGTGCCTTGTCTCTTTCACAGCTGTGCATTGGATCCAAACCTATGTTGGAGTTTGATCCCATTGTTCCCAAGAGTGACATAGGAAACTACTTCGGGTAAACCTGTTGGAAGTGGTTAAAATAAATTATTTTCTGTCTTTTCATGTATTTATTCTTTCCTTTGACACTAGTGTTTCAATGTGACACATTGTCACACCTCTGAGTATGAAAGGGATTTTGCCATGGAGAAAATGTCGTATATAAACTCTTTATGAAATTAATTTTATCTACATTTCTGAGAGAAAGAGTACCAAAAAGAATGGTATGACAAGCTATTTTCCAAGAATTTCACTAGGTTTAATCAAAAAACAAATGAGAAGACAAATACATGCTGTTTTACTCCTTTCCTGTCTTCTGCAGAATCTTGGTCTGAAGATAAAATCTTAGGGACCACAGATGTAGTCAGACATGTGAATCTAGACTTCCAAAAGAGTGTGTCCTTTTTCTGGTGAGTAGGCTCTGGGTCTGAGGAGGAAGTTATTAACTGCTGGGGAACTTACATCATAACTTTTACTTAAGGAGTAATTGGCTAAAGGTAAAGGAAAATGTTAAAAAAAAATTCAAGCAGAGTCCAAAGAGAAACCGTCTGAAGGTGAAATGACTGTGGAGAATATACAGAAAGGGACATGATGATAAGATCAGACAAAGAGGTAGGAAACCTTAGTCATTTGGATATATTACCTCAGGTAAGACAAAAGGGTGCTTTAAACTGCATAAAGTGACTTGAAGAACGCACTTTAGATTGAGACAGTCATTTCCTCATGAGCTCTGTTTTGCTGAAAGGTCATTGCATGTATGCTCTGGGCCATTCTCCCTCTGTTCATGTGGAATTGTTGCCACATGTGATACCTTCAAGGGCATATTTACATGATAAATGAAATCTTTAACAGGAAGAAAAGTTGAAGTACTAAACATGAGAGTGGTAACACAGCTTAAATGGAAGGTAATACCATATTTTAATTTTTTTTTTTTTTAATTAGAGTTACATTGTTCTGTTTAGATTGGTCTTTGGTTACGGAAGGTTTCATGGAAACTCTTATTCCACAGGCTTTTTTTTTATCATAAGCAGATATCAAGAGGCAGAAAAACCTTCTATTTCCTTGTCAGCTGAGGCCTTAGGTGCTTTGCACTTGCTGATGGAGATCAGGTTTTCACACCTTATCAACACCTAGCAATTCCCGTTGCAGTATTTATGATCAGACAACATTTTGTAAACTCTAGCCAGGTTGAACATTTTGAGTTCTACTTATTTTGCTCAACATCCAAAAAGGGGTTTTGACACACCTAAAGCATAAATCTTACTTTTTAATTTAAGTTTCTCATTTTAAAAAAGTTTTTTTTAAAAAATCAAACCAAGGAAAGTGCTCTAGCAATGTTTCTAATTTGGAATTTTATTACAGGAACATTAGAAAAGGCAAAATTCAACCCATGCCTTGAGCAATGAGATAAATCCAGTTCTATTTTTCTTAAAAACTCTTCCTACATGAAGAAGATCTAGTACAACAATGAAAATAGCCTTAAAATAATAGTGAAAAATTAAAAACTTCATCCCATATCCTCCAATCTGTTTAATTCATTACCTGGATACCTAAGGGTATATGTTAAATTAAGAGCAGAACACTTTAATTAAAATCTCATAAACTCATGAGCTTTGAAAGTTGCATTTTTTAAGGGAGGTTTGCTCATTACTTAAGACCTTATAATACCTTACTGTTATTTACTTATTGAGTCTGAACTACACTTAACACTATATTTATTAGATAGTGTCCTTATTCATAAAGATGATTTAAAACCCACTACAGTTAGTACTAGTTTACAGACTCTCCTAAAGATATTGAGGGATCCTTTTGATACTTTAAAATATCATGGCATGTAAAATGTGAAGGGATTTATACTGGTCATTTGTTTTAGACTAGGGGAAAATTTTAAAAAGCTGTAGTGACTTTATATAATGAAAGTGTCTTAAGGCTGTTCCAGCTTCCAGGTATAGATGGTTCAAACCAGATAAGTTCAGGGACATTCTGAGGCTGTAGTCATGTAATAGAGAAGGATTTGGTACAATATATAGCTGGGTAAAGAAAAGCTCAGCTGCTTTCCTGTTGTAATAACATGCTTAGCAAATATACCATGATATTAATGTTTATATGTAACTGAATGTTATTTATTTTTTACTATTTGATGTATTGTGATAAAAAAATAAAATTAAAATTTCAAGCTTTTTATAAGAATTATTTAAAAATTTTAATTAATATATGGCTCAATATATAAAGAATCACACTTGCTGTTGCAAAAGTCTACTGGAGGCAAAAACACAGGCAGTGTTATTTCTAAACACCACAGTTTATCATTGCAGTTATGTAGACTGCTAGAAATTTTCTTATTTTCTCAAACCTCTTTAATTTCAAGATGCTCAAATATATTCCTGCTTTTATATCCTGTATCTGAAATGAGAACTGTTTCTTTAGTATCCAGCCTTTTTCAATGGTTTAATTTGTGTCAGTAATAAAGCAGAAACAGAAGACCAAAATATTTCTTTTAAGCCACCCACTTCTAAGCAAGAATTCGAGGACTGAGTTCTGCATATGGACTTAGAAAAGATCTGGATAAACCTGAGTGTCCAAAGGATCACTTTTACTAGTACTGGGGTTGTTCTGCTTTATCTCAGTTGAAGGTCTGCCAACTTTTTATCTCTGCTCTGGTAGAGAGATGGAAAAATATTCTGGAGAGTCAGTCTAGTGCTTTATATAGTCATTTGCTTTGTGCTGAAAATTGGGTACAGGAGGAAGCTCTTTGTAGCATGTTGTAAAGTGACACCTCTAATTATTATTGTCTTATAATTATGTATAAAAATCAAAGAAAATCTAAAAATCCCTCAAAGTAAACTTTCAACTCTTATAAACTTACTTGTAATTCCAAAGCACGTACTACAAGAAAATATTTTCCCTGCTTTTTTGTCTTTCTTTTCATTCTGAAAATGCATTCAGTTATCTGCTAGGGTTTGTTTTGTTGGGTTTTTTTTAATGCCATCTGATGTTATGAAAAAAGTTTGCCAGACATGCAACATGGAAAAAAAAAATAGCCACAAAAGAGGCAAATACATTTATTTGTCTATTTCCAAGGAGTGTCTTGGCTGCTTCACTTGCATTCTATAGAGCCACTCATTTTTGTCTGGAAAACTACTGTCTCTCCGGATCCCAAACAGGTTTTTTGGGAAGTAAAAGAGCTTTCTTTGCTGAAGACACCTCTGCTTTCCTGTGCAGTGTTTTGAAGCTCAGTAATGGGAGCCATGCTGAATGTAAGGTCTGTTGCCATTAGTGCTGGCTGGAAAGTGCTTGAAATTGAGTTTGTCACCACCAGCCCTGACAGCTCCATGTGACAGTGACTAAGCAGCTTGAAGAAAGTTCACTGATAAACTCTCAGCCTTGTAGAAGATATTTAAGCCTTTTGGTTTGTTTGTTTGTTTCCCTACCTGTAAGTCTTTCAAAACAAAACAAGTGATAACAGTTAATTGGTATTTTAGTAAGAAGAAAAATTCTATTTTATGTTTATTCATCCATTTCCTTGGATGGATCTGTTGACATTATGGGCTTCAAAAGCTGTTTCTGCCTACCTGCATATTAAACAAACCATCCTGCAGCAGATAAGGAGGGTGTTATTGCTGTGTTATCACACAGCTGGAACACAGTTTAACTTGCATAATTTGTAAGAGCTTGAAAGCAGCATCCAACAGCTTCATGAGATACAGGCTGAAAACTGTTCTTTGTTGCTGAAGAGTCAGACTTACCTTTACTGCAGTCAGTTCAAAACCCAGTGAAATGAGTGGGGCTTCAGCAGATCCTGCTAGTAACAGCCAGACTCAGTTGTTCCATTCACTTACCCTGAGCTCAGTCTGTACTCCCTGATCCTCCACTGCTGCAGGTAGGGAATGTTCTAAGTTATTCCAAAACTGTGCATTTGGAAATTCACACTTTCTGACATGCTTGCACAGGCTGAACAGAGGGATAAAACAGCAGAGAGATTTCAATTCTGGCTTGCCAACCCACCCTTGAAGAAGGGGATGCAAAACCAAATTGAAACCACTTTTTAAGTCTTGAAAAAAGAAATCAAATAGCATTGCCTGCATTCAGAATATTTTCCTTTTCAAGGCAGGAATAGAAATTTTCTTAATGGGAAATCTGGTGACAAATAACAGAAAAAAGCAATCTCTCTAAGGTTTATTTTCTTATCTTGAAATGAATTTTACACCAATCCTGACATTGAGCCCTTTTCACATATTTACATCAATTGCTCTATTAGTAACACGTAGAACTGTTCAATTTGCATGTTGTGAAGAAAATGAAAGAGAGTTTTGCACTTTAAATTATTTTTTGGCTTTTGTTGTTTGTGTCATATTTCTAATTTTCTTGTGTAGTTTTTTGCTGAGCATAAAATTTCATTCCTTCACAAATACCTTTTCAAACACAAATAAATTTTGAGTTTGCAAGCCTTTTCTTGTCTAAAACAAGTGTAATTTTGTATCTACATAACTTGTTTCTGTTTATGAATGCTCCAGTTGAAACAGAGTAGCACAGTGGTTTTGGAAGTGTTTCTATGTCTATAAATCAATCCTGAATGCAATAGCAGCAATTTGTGAAAACAGACAGTTCTGCAAATAACAGAGTATTGCATATACTCGTGTGGCCATTTTAAATAAATTTTTATTATGAAATGTACCAAATAGTTAACTTTGAAGATTAAAATTCCTCTATGGAACAGAAACAACAGGAACACATCTCATTGAAGAAGATTTTGTGCAATGCTCTTTTGTGATGACTACTTGCATTTATTCTTTTCTGCTAAAATAATGAAAATCTCAATAGAGGCTAATCCTGAGATGGTTGTCCTAGCTCAAACATTATCCTTGTTAGTTTCACCATTTCATACATCATATTTCATGCGATGCGTTCTTTTAAACTTTGACTAAGCAGATTTTCTTTCATTTATTCAACAGGAGCTTGGGTTGTTGTCCATAGTTTGGCTCTTTATCTGCTGGGAGGATACAGCCGTTCATCTGAGGTGAAACAATTTGTCATCTCTGTGTCTGTGCCTGAATGTGTTACTTGTGAGGGTAATGAGCTCAGTGATAGCTCATATGCTCTTTGTTTTTCACTAAAGTAATAAAAATAAGGTTGATCACTGTTCTTTTCTGAATTTTCTTCTTTGAATTTTGAAGCAATTTTTCTTTTCATTTAAGATACTTTTGCAAGAAGAGCAGGTTTATCACACAACAAATAAATTGGCTCATGCTGTAAAACCATTGAATATCAGGTACAGGAATTCACCTTTTGCTGCTTCTGTCAGTAAGGATTTTACTGTGAGAGGCTTCCTTCTATGAGCTTGTGTCTCTTTGTGTTATGAAGTAGCTGGTGAAGTTACTTTAATCCATCTCATCCAATATAGGAAATGCAGAACTGAAAAGGTTTTGTGAGGAAGGGTCTGAGAGGAGAGATCTATAAACTGTAGCAAAGTCAGCAGCAATGGAGTGAAAACTGAGATGTTCTTGGGCATCACTGGCTGATAAGGAAAAGGGAGTGCAGGCAAAGTGATGCAAAGCTGTGATTCACAATAAATGCAAGAAGAACATGAGAAAAAAAAGAACTATTTAAAAGCTTCTTTACTGTGCCATCCAAGATGACACCTATTAGTAACAATGATTTCACAGGACAAATAAAATAAAGGTTTTTATTTTCAACTGTGCTCCTTCCCATTCACTCACATTTCAATAAGTTAAACAGCTGTGCTGTCCTTTTCACCTAGTTTTATAAAGTTGAATAGCCAGCTCACTCAAATTTTCATTTAAGTATTCTGTCCAAAAGTAAAAAAACCCAACCCAATAGCCTTTGTTTCAATACCAAGCATGTTAAAGTAGCCTATGTTGTTTGATGTTTCCTTACAAAATATTTTATTAGATAAGTTGATGTATATCTCAATATCTTCAAATAATCTCAGAGTAAATAATTAAAAAAAGGTGATTTCTTTATAGGAGATCCTAATTTTTATTCAGCTCTTATTATGTTTTTGTGTTGGATAATTCTTTATGATCCTCTGAAAAACTCAACAAGTTGTTTCTCTTTAATATCTTTTTGGTGATGTTGATTACATGAAAATAACGGTTTCTTAGTAAATGCCCACAGTCCTTGGAAGCTGATACTTGTCAAAAACCATGAAGGAATCAATTCTGTTCTGCTTTGTTTTATTTCAGAGTGGAAACTAACTTATCCAGGGTTCTTGATGTATGAAGGAAAGAGAGAAATGCATTTTTCCCTTAGTAAAAGAATATAAAGACCAGTGAAAAAAGCAATAATTTTCCTGGAACTTCCTCCTGAAAAATCTTACCTTTCAAATATTAAATTAGATTTTTATAAGCAACTTTCGTTGCAAGAACCACCATGTAGTATAAAAAAAATATATTATTTTTAATATTTAATTCTCTCTTCCTTTTCTCAAAGGTCAGTCTTTTCATATGCAGACAATCTGCTTGGTATGAATCAGGCACCAATCTGCAGGAAAGGCTTGTTACATGCATTGATTTTGGATAGCAAGTACAATTTGAACTTATGTTACTGGGGTTCATGGTGTAAATACATTTTTTTAAATTTAAGTGCACATGATCATAAAAAAAAGTTATCAAAAGAGTAAAACACAGTTTAGATTATCTGTAAATTTTTTCTAGGTGTTCTTTTTTCTTAAGAACATAACACATTAACATGAAATAAAGAATTTCAAAATAATGTATATCTCTGGGATAAGCAATGTTTATTCTGAGTAATAGAAATCAATGTCAGTGTTCTGTTTGGATTAATATGTTTTCCTTGAAAAGCAATAAAGTCATATCTACAAAAGACACCCTTTGAATGCAGAAATATACCTTATTAATGCTCTTCCCTCTTTAATTTGAAGAAACGTGAACAAAATTTTGAGGACTGAGAAAAAATCCCTTGTTTAGAGTTGCACCCTTTTTAGTTCCCATGACAAAATTCTCTACCTGTCTTTTGAGCAAATTCACTGTTCTTGTATCGAGCTTTTTAGTCAATGAAGACTTTGCCTGGGAAGTGGCAGTGATTTGTTGAGAATGTTCATCACTTAAAAGAGCTCACTTCCTCACTAGAGTTGTTTTTCTGACTTCAATTCTTTCAGTATCATCAACTTTCTCACTGGAAGGAGAAGCAGCATTCTGAATACTTTTTTGGTTGTATTAGTAAAAGGTTGGGATAATATCATAATGAGATTTTTCCAAGGTTGAGAGGTTTATGCTTTTTTGAACATTAACAACAACAGCAAAATATCACCTCCATTGATGTACTTTTAAAATACTATAATGTAAAATATTTATTCTGCTCTCAGAGCAGACTTCATCACTGGTAAAACTGCTTAGCTTATCTTTGTTGTGTGGGAGACAACAGTGAAACTTTGGGACCATGTCAGGTTCTGTCAGCAGCTCATACAGCCACCAGATATGCCCCATACTTCTGCCTGGCAGGTGGGAAACCAATGATTCCAAGTTTATTCTGTGCTGTTTCTGATATTTCTGAGGCAAAATATTAGGTAGATTTCAGTTCTTCTTTTTTTTTTTTTTTTTTTCTTTTCTTTTCCCATGTGTTTGGATTTAATTTTTATTAGATACATATATTTTCAGGAATTTTGGATTAATCAATATTTAGTTTCTTAGCCAGGGAGATAATTTATTTTGTTAAACTTGTGTTATATTTAACTATGGCATAAACAGAACCGAACATGCAAATCACTTGCATCTGTGTCTCTGAAATATAATGTCTGTATGTTAATTTACATTTGAATTAGAGGATTCAAACGAAATTAAACTACTCACTCTACTGCTAAATGGATTATTAAACTGGTCTATAATTTTTAGTTTTCAAAGGCCCTTGGTTGCCTCTCACAGAACTGTTTACTAATGTTCTAGGAGTTCACTAGAAGTGCAATGACAGCACATCTGTAATTGCCTCCCTTGTTATGCATGTGTGTGCTTGCTAGTCCCTGGGTCAAAGGCTTCAGTGTTTCACTTTTCCAGCCAAATACAAGAGGAATAACCAGGACATTATGTGGTTACCAGGCAAAAGCACCCACTGATTAGTGCCACACAGTATTTGGCAGGAAGGAAGTTAAAGACAAAAAATCTATCCTTGCTACATCATCCCCATTCATTGGTTGTTGCATTTTTTTGTATCAAAATTTGCCTGTTTAGGAGCAAGAGAGATGTTTTCGTAATGGAATCAGAACAATTGGTTGTTTGTTTGTTCCTGAAATTCAAGTGAGCCATTTTTAAACTTTCTATAGCTTAATTTTGCTTCACTGAAATCAAACCTGACACCCTAATTTAGCAGAATGCTGTGTCTTTGTTTTCCAATATGCAAAAGGTTTAGTTTTGGGGGGAGTGAGGGGGTAGTGGTTCATAGGGTAAATATTGTGCTTTATCTTGTTTATCTTCATCTATTTGATGAACTTGCAGATTCCTCTAAAGCCACAAGTAGCAAGTCTTTAAACGAAACTAAGGTCTTACTCTAATAGCAGCCTGTGTCTAGAGTTCTAGAGTGAGAAATACTTTGAAAACTGCCACACACACATGTTTTGGAGGTTAATGCCTGGTCAATGACTTCTCCTCTTTTTGTGTGCCAGACTAGGCTCTACCTGCTTTCCTCATGTCTAAGAACAGAGTAATTTTCTGATTTATATCAAAACTCCTTGCATATAGCCCTGAATTTCTTGGGGTACATTGTAAGTGCTTTCACTGATGGAATACTGGAATAGAATATCTGCAGATTTAAATTTGCAGCAATGGAGATTGCTTACTGAAGAACTTCCAAATGTTCCTGACTTTAAATAGTTTTTGCTTTGTAGAGACAAACAGAGCACCAACATTCAAAGAGACAGTTTTTAGTTAAAGATACATTTGTGACAAAGAAAACCATATGCAGATGGTTTGCAATTGCCAAGAAGGATGTTCATTAGAAAAGTCATTAAATTTTTTATTGATATATAAAAGGGGCTGAATTTGTATTTTCTGTACACTGACACAGGTCTTTGGAACTCGGGGGAGATTTGCTCATATTCAGGGGATCCATCTCATTCAGAGAGTTATTGCATTACAGGAAAAGTGGAGTCCCAGAAGACTTCACAAGGTGATATTTCATTTTCATCTCAAGATTATTGTAGTAGGTCATCAGCTTTGACTGTATGATAAAGCTTCTTGAGGGATGTTACTTTCCTTGCACAGAGCCTAAAGCAAACAAAGCCTGCTTTTTCAAAAGTAGATATCCATTTTGACAAGAAAATGGAATCAACTCTAATAAAACTAGGAGAGAAGGTGAAAACCTATTACTTGCAGGCTGAGGATTGAAAACTACTGTGACTGTTCTAGCTGCTTTGATTTTTACAGGAAGCCTGATTGGATTTTGGGTTGGTTTTGTTGTTATCTTTATTTTTGTTTTTTCCCTCAATGTGGGAAAAAAAATAACTTGAAAATTTTTGTTTTCTCTAAGAAGCACACCATAAAGTATCCTTTTTGGTTCAAATGTGATTTATGATTTTATGCTGAATATTTAGCAGAGTGTTTTTTTTCCCTATTCTAAATAATGTGGGACATATTGAAGCATGGTTTTTAATAGAATTTGATTCTCCTGTAAATTTGGTTTCTGATTCTTCCACAGGCTTCCCATGTGACTTCCTCAGCCATAGTTTGTCACCTTGTAACACTGAATTAATTTGTTCCATATTTTAGAGGTCTTCTGAGAATAAATCTACATATTCATGTAAGGTGGCAAGATATTAAGTGATGACTATCCCTTTTTAGAGAAAAAAATCTATAAATAAGAAACCCCTGGAAGACTCTACATTTTAGAACAATCCATTTTTGCATACAATGAATATTTTTCTTCCTTGTTACACTCTAAAAGATTGCTGATTTTTATTAGGAAAGAAAGGCTACAACTACTGTAATGATTCTTGTGATCCAGTCTAACTTTGAGTAATGTTAACAGAACCTTCTCATTGCTATTGGAAGCCATAATTAGGTTCCCTTATTCTGCAAAACACTTTGCCATCTAAACAAGGAGTTACGACTTTAGCAACAGTCATATTTGTCCTGGAAGACTGAAAAATGTTGCATCAGATTCAGATGTCCTGGATCATTCCCTAGCTTCATATTCATTTATAACATTAAATATAAATATCTATAAAAAAAAAAAATCCATCTTGTACCCTTTATAATTATCCTAAAGCAAAATGGAAATCTACTTTGAGCTTTCAGAATAATTTTCCCCATTTCCTAGAATAATAGTCAAATTGTGTGGTTGGATATGCCCAAAATTTTGTTTATAACTGCAGTAATGTATTATGCAATATCTCAACATTTCGATGAAGCACCCTGTAAATGCACTCTGTTGTTATTCCAAATCGATCAATTTCTGATGGAATTAATGGAAATGTTTTCCATTATTTTACTTCAAATTTTGTCAGGTTACTAATATTTAAAGCAGGAAGAATTAAAATACTAAAATATTTCTAAAGCATCTCATAAAATAAGAGGTTATACATATGTAAGAAATTTATATTTTTTGAAAAAATAGACTGGTAGAGATAATGTTGGCTTAAAGATGTTAATGCTGCATTTCACACTTTGTAGGTGTGTTTTCTTATCCCATAAATATATAATGCATCATACAACAGTTTTTACAGCATTTCCATGTAAGAAAAACTCATTTTAAGCAAGCAGAAAAGAGAAACAAGAAAAGGAATTACATGTAACACTGAGATAATTAAAGTATGAATTCAGCTGTGGATGTATTACAATTCTGGAGAAACTATTTTTACTTCTCCACCTAAAACCAAAAAATCTAAGTGTCTAAGTTACTAAGACAAAACCTGGAGATGAATTTCTATTCGTCTACTCATCAAATTTAATCAATTCAGAGACAGGCATCAGGAGAAATGGGACAGGTCATTCTGAAAGGAAAGGCATTTATTCATGAGTCTATGTGTTCAGTCTATGCTTAGAACAGCATAAATGTCTATTTCAAATAATTTAGGAGTTATGTAACTTAAATTTGCTATTAAATAATCTCAACTGCATATGCAATATTTGCTGTTGTGGCTCTTAGTATAATCTAGTTTTCTGCTTTTAAAAATTAATCGAGTATGCTGGTAGCTCCAATATAATATATTTTTTTTCCCTTCTGTTTAAAGAAGGAAATAATATCCTTTCACATCCTCCAAGGCATCTTTCCAGTATTCTCAAGGCTTAAATGCTAACGGTAAAGGATGGGACACAATGTGAATATTAATGGCCTGGCTGAGCTGACAAATGTGCTCTCTTTGGGCCAGGGCCAGACATGAGCATTCAAAACATGGAACTAGTCCAGGAGGCTGAGATTTTCAGAGAATCTGGGGAAAAGCCTGCCAAAAGTACTCAGCAGCTTCCCCATAAAGAGATTGCTCTAGAAATCTGCAATGTGTGGGTGGAAAAAAAAAAGAAAAAAAAAGAAAAAGAGTTGTGACTGGACTGGAATGAGTTGAAACTGTTCAGGATAGTGAAGGAGGACAAGGTTTCCAATGTATCAGGGCATGGACAGAGTGGAAATGACAGGCGAACTAAAGCACAAAAAGGTAAACTTTGCCATGGTTGGTTGCAGTGAAATGTTTGAAAACAGCCACACATTTCAGCACGTTCTAGATTTCACCAATGTTACAAAGATCTGGAAGATTAATTGAATTTTTTTTAATAATATTAGTTTATTTTCCTGTACAACCATGTCTGTTCCAGTGGTGTACTGACCTCAAGAGAAATTTGGTAGTGAAGTCAACAATGCCATCACTGGGAATGGCAGAATCAAGGCCAGGGGGCTTGTAAAGGGAGCTGTCAAAACACATGTTTCTCATGTATCCTTTTAGACATCCATGTGCATAGAGGCCCTTCTTAAAACATCCTTTGTACAAAATTCCCATATTATGACATAATCTGGAGGCAGAGATGGCTCATTGAACCCTCTAATGAGTACAAATTAGGAAGGATGTCCCCAGAGGGAGATGCATAGATGATTTAGGACAGATTACTCCTAAGGAAAGGTGCTCTTGGAACAGACAAGCAATTTGGAAATTTTGTCGGAAAACCACACAAACCTTCCAGCAACAGAGAAAACCTGCTGCCTCTATCAAGCTTAGGTTGGAATTCCATCTCTTTACACTCTCCTTCAGTGTTTCCAGCCTTCATTACTGCTGATTACTTCCTTCTGCTTATATTCACACACTGGGAAGATCAACTTGCTAGGTAAAAGGTAAAAGGTAAAATACCTTTTCCCATCATAAATGTTTGTGAATATGTCTTTTAGCCAGATCATAGAGGTATTCTGATTTACAAGGTGCCCGGCTTTTGTGAACATTTCATGGGAACTGCTACTCACATTCTCAAAGCAGGGGAACATATGCTGATATTAGGAGGGGGGGAAAAACTAGGTAGAACTTCAGCTCTTCTCTGAAACCTTATATGAGCAGTTCATTCTTCCCCAAATTAAAGCTCACCTTAGATTCACTAATTTTTAGGTGGGTTTTTTTTTTGTGTTTCCTATAGAAATCTACATGTAATTTGTTGGCCAACTCTTTGTAGCAGTGTCCTAGGGTGACGTTATGATGCTTGTATCCCGAGTCAGGTGTTCTGTTTATGCTGGATATTCTATTCTGTGCCTTCAAGACTGGCTGTCAGAGCGAAGGTGGGGAGAAGAAGCACAGAGTTTGTTATCAGGGACTGGACTCGCTCCTCCACAGACTGCTGGAACAGAGAGCACACTGTTGTTTCTGGTCACGGACGGGGCAGAACACCGCGCTCCTTTTGCTTTTTAATTAGTAAGTTAGTTTAGCTAGCTGAGGCAGTCCGAGCTTTCCCTGGAGTGTTTTTCTTTCCCTTTTCTTGGAACTGTTCGAACCTGCTCCAGACTGGGACCCAGGGAAACAATGAGTTTGCACTTTGCAGCCTGCCAGGGCCTACTCTGGGCAGCAGCCTTTCCCAGTGCCAGGGGAACTGATAACAGAGCGACCATCCACCAAAGAGACTTTCTGAATTTTTCATCTCTTCATCTTTTCATTTCTTCTCTTAGAGTAGCGAATGAATTTTGTCATCTGGTATTGTTCATTTTCTGTGCTGGGGAGTGCTTTACCTGTTAAATAAACAGGTTCTTTCTACTTCTCTCCCAGGAAATCCTTCCTGAACTGGTTGGGGGGAGGGGCCATGTGGGTTTGCTTTCTGGAGGGGTCCCCTTTGGAGGTTTTCTCCCAAATTTGCCCTAAACCAGTAAAGGGGTTGGTCTTGCTCTGATAAAATCAGAAGGACTATGGCAGCTGAATTTCCGATCCTCTGTTCTCAGAAATTCCTTTCCTTCTTATTTTTGCAATGCAGGTAGTCTACAACTTTCCTCCATGTTTTGTTCTAAAATTCACAAATTATTGCTGCAAAGAAAGTGCTTTGTTATAATTTTACAGACTTTCTTTCACAGTTTAATGATGAAGGTCCTTCTTGTGTCTCAGGGAGCTCAGAAGCCAAGCTCTATGGTGACTGCAGTAGATCTTTCAAAGGAATATTCAGTGAGGATGTATCCTGAGATAAAACACTGAAATCATCCCTAGTTATGTGTTTGTTCCTTCACCTTTCTTCTAGATGTTGAGATTAGCATCAGTTCACCAAAATGCATCAACAGGAGGTACAGACATCATTTTTAAAGGCAGGTCTTCATTGTTAAAAGCAAATTTTTAGGCCTGCCTCTTCTGGAAAAACATCTATTTTTATATACAGTCCAAATTAAGGTTTAGAAGCTTCATTATCCAGTTTCCAAGCTGGCTTTACACTCACAGGATCTGCATTTGGAATTCACCTTATCCCAGCACCCTAAACAGATAAAACATAAAGGGAAACGTACAACCAGCTGGTGAAGGATGCATACTGTGGGATGTAGAAACATCTAGGGGGGCTGATCACAAACTGAGCAATTGGAAGAAAGGAAGGACGTTTGCGACAGCACAGTATTAAGAAAAATATAAATATTAAGTAGTAAGGAGAAGAGCAAAATTGTTAATAAAAATTAAATTTCACAACTCACCCAAATCTGGGTTTTTTTAACCATTGTTTTGATTCAGTCTCATTAAAATGAGGGGGCTTCCAAAGGTTCTTTCTATGTATTTATTGAATTTCCACACCCCAAAAAAGGCCCAAAGACAAAAATAAAAATCAAACAGAATAAAACCAAACCAAAACATAAAACCAACCAAAGCAGCAGCCAAAATATCTCCATGACATTTTTTCTAATAAGACCACTATTATTCTGACATAATATTTTTGAAATAAGGTTAAGCATTAGGAAAATATTTTGTTGTCTCCTTGATATTGATATAACTGTATAATGATTAGAAAGTTGCCAAATCACTTTATTTCCCACTGCTTTTTTAATACATGTAAGACAAGAAAGAGCAGAAATATTATGCATTGCTGCATATAACATCACAGAAAAATCCTTAAGTTTTCAACAACTGCTCCGAAATGACAAGCATTAAAGGAAAACATCTCATCATTTTTGAGATTACTGGTGCATAAATGTAGATAATTGCTATTCTGATTCGATATCTGTCTAGTTATCTTGTGATTTTTTAATGAGGAGGTTAGCAACTCCAGGCTTGGGCTACCCAGTCAATAATAATGGCAACCTGTGGTGGAAATGAAAGTGCCACTAATGGCATGTAGTAAAAAAGCAGCAGTTGGTGAACCAAGGGGAAACAACAAAAATGACCAAAGTAGGTGCTTATTTGGTGGACTGGCTACCAGTAAATTTTACAGAATACAAATACGTTTTCAAACAGTAGTGTTTAATATGACTAAAACATGTATAAAAATGGTTTGAAGAGACACTGATATTGATCCATGCTGATCTTTATCAACATGACAGAGTAGCATTTCATTCAGTAGATTTCATTACAGCCTACTCAGAGCATTTAATGATCTGCAGTATCTTACACTTTAAAGTAATTTCCATAGAAATACTAGAAATCTTTTAACAGACCAAGCTGTAAAAGAGAACTTCTGCTGTGATCCCCTTTCTGGTGTATCATTAAAGTTAAAACTTTCCCCTAAGCATTTAGCAATGACAAAGGTTCCAACCTTGGGAGAAGGGTTTCAGAATGATAAGTGGAATGGCTCCTTCCTCGTGAAGTTCTTTTACCCACTGTATTGCTAGAGGGAAAATTATTTCAGTTTGAACCTTAAGGATGTGTTCTTTTATTCATTTGGGACCATATTCTCAGGAAAGATGCAGTCTCCATGCCTTGCTGTTCTGCAAGCAAAGTTTTAAAATAATGTCACTCTTGTAAGATTTTAAAGGAACTCTAAAAGGATGTTGTTGATATTATTTTATAGACATTCTGCTCCTGACAAGGCAATTTAAAGGTCTGAATCAAATGTCACATCCTAAACTGTATACTTTGTAACTGACATAGTTATATTTTGTCAGAAAGGTCTTCAAATACGCTTTTTACTGAAGACTTAAGTTAAGCACTTACTATATGAGTCAGGAAAGAAAACTTGATGAGTACATCTCTTATATTCAAAACAAGTAATTTTACTGCCAAACTTGTAGATAACCTAAAGTATGTGTATGCATTTCCCCCCTTTAACTTCAGCCATTATTCATTACAGCAGGGTACTTGGCTCTGAGAATTTCAAATGGAATAGCAGGCCCTCTGTGCTCTGATATAATTTCATATATAAAATGTGAAAAAGGTCCCTGTCTCCCATGACCTACTTCTGGGTGCAATTCTAACCTCAGCTGTGGCTAAGTTAGGATAGCATCTTGATGTCCCTATTCCTAGGCAGTGTCCCAGTAACCAGCAATAAAACGACAAAAGGATGTAGTCTTAACTCTCCACTATTAGGAGAGCAATAGGATGAAATTAGGATGAAAATAATGAGCTATGATGGGGCTCATTGAGAGACAGTAATGAAAGAGATGGATATCAATTAGCTGACATTATTTCCAACCTATTTCTGTGTTAACTTTTATGTATTCTCTGTTCTTTGTATTTTTAATGTAAAAATGTATATACCTTTTGAAGATTCTATGGAAAATTACTTTCAGCTCTACTTATATTTTTATTTATATTTTACCAAGGTTACATGATTTTCAATGAATTTACTATTCCATGGTTAAATGACCTGATGAGCATTCCATATAAAATGTTAAAATTATATTATTTTCCAAATAAAATTATGATAAATGCAAGTTAAAAATGGCATACACAGATCTATGTGTAGATGCAGAGGATACATGCAGTTATATATGAGTCTCATTCTCATTTATGCAAAGTCAAGTTCAAGGGACAAATTTAAGCTTCTTTAGCTGTAGTTCAAGAATATGGATGTATAATTTTATCAGGTGGATGAGATGCTTAATTGAGAATAATTTAAATGAAATTAACTTAGCAAATACAGAGTGACACTCTTTTTAGTAATAATTGCATATAAGTGCTAAATGTTGGAAGATGCACTTTCTGTATTGATAACAAATATTTTAGATCTTAAACCAGTTTTTGCTAGAGCCAGCACCTTTGTTTTCAAAGGGTGTCAGCATGTGGCATAGACTATTGTATTCTGAATAATATTGTAAATGGTTTAGTATAATACTGGTCCTGCTAATATTAGAAAATTTCAAAATTTCACATTTGTGCAATGATGCACACTTATCCACCACGTTTCCCCATGTACTTTCAGGGACTAAATGGTTCCTTTCCTTTTGTTACAAGGCACAGCAGATTGTTGCTCCAGTTTTAGAATTGAAGGAGTATTAATAGATTTTAAACTGCCAATTTCTTTTTATCTGTGTATGGAATAATTTGACATTCCTAGGACTGTTTCCATGGCACGAACGAGTTGCGGATGTGTGCTCAGTATCAGTAGGTCAGCTTTGTTAAGGTGGAGAAACTGTCAATAATTCTGATTAAAAGAACCTAGGGAATAGGAAATGTGTCATGGTATATTAGGTATATGGGTTAAAATATGATTTGGAGTAAACATTTAAGGGATAAGAGAAAAAAAAATAAAAAATGTTAGTAGATTATTTTAGGTACTTTAAAAATATTTTGATACAGTTTGTGACAGTCACTGGGAATACCATATTCTACTTTATTAAAAAATCTTATTATGAGGCAAGTGTCAAGAGGTAAATGGCTACTTTCACAGAAAGAATTCTAAAATAAACCCCCTCTTGTTAGCAGAATGAGTTAGTTTTAAATAAGAAAATTAGCCTCCCACAGTACATGTTGATAACAGCCCTGAAAAGTGCTCTGCAACTGTCCAAACAGTGATAGTAATGAGCTAATAATCTCTTAATTTCTTTTTCAAATTCGAGATATTTTTTTAAAAAAACATTAAAAATTGAGCATCAATATAAATATTCAGCATCAAAAAAAATTGCAAAATGCATCTGGCATAAGATGAATGGGACATGATTCTTCTATACATTTACCAAGAAGTTAATGATACCAACCCTTAAGTACACATAATTCCAAGTACATGAGTAGACCCTATTAAGTCACCTGGATTAGTCACATGTGTAGAATTAGGAAGATGCAAAAGTTCTAAAATTGAGCTAAAGTTTAATGTTGTATGTCGTAAATTTAGGGAAGTATTTTATTAATGGAACACTGTTTTCTAACAGTTGAAAACTGGTCTCTCTCTATAGTTTAGAGGGTTTGTATCTCTTCACTGTGTTTTTAAACAACAGCTACCTCCATTAATGTGTCAAGGAAACATTGCTTTTCAATCTCTCCTTTAACCACCAAACCTTCTGGATAATTAGAGCTCAGTAAGGATTGAATCAATTTCCTTTGTATACGTGGAATATGTATAAAGTAAAATGTGATACGTATTTTAATTGATAAAAGATACATATCCTCACTATCCTTCGTAAGTCTTGAGCCATTAAATACCTAATTCAGCTGAATTTTATATCAGAATGCCTGCAAAAGCTTAGCCAAGTCTCCGCACTCCTTAGCCTCTTAGTAAAGGTGGTTTGAGAAGTGTTTTGGGAAAAAGTGTAGCAGAACTGATAGCATTAGATAGCTTTCTTTCACCACTTTCCTCAAATTTTGCCTGTAAAAATCATATCCCATCCTGCTGCATGCAAAACTATATTTTTAAAGCTCATTTTATTGCTTCAGTCAAAGCAAATGTCTCCTGCAGTCTGCAAAGTTCATGATCACGCATCATTCCTCTCATAGGTGCTAGGAAACTTGTTCCAGATCTCAAAGAATGCTAGAATGCTCCAAGTTTGCTAAGCACACCAAGGCCATGCAGCAAAACATTTCAGGAAAAGTCTTGATCATCTTCAAAACCAGTTTTCCTTGTCTGATGTATCTTTCCAGTTAATTTTGAAGTGGAAAATTTTCCATCTTCAATCTGTTGAAATGGTATCTTTTTAAGAAAAAGCAAAGGGAGGCATCCATCAAGTGATGGCTGACCTCTATTTGCTAATCACAGGGTGGAGATGAAGTTTCTAGCACTCATCTCTTCTGCCAAATGCCCCTAAACCCTGGGTTCTTTTTAGGAGAGGTTTCTCAACTTTTAGCTTGAAAATTCAGCTAGAGTCTGGGAAAAATTCAACTGATGCATTAAAGTGAAAACCATAATTTTTATTGAAAAACCCTACTTCAAGAACTCATCAGTGTCAGTGAAAATTTGCCAGAGTCAAAGCCTTTGCATTATTAATGCCTCTTTCCCATGAGCACAGTACCACTGGGATTTGTTTGTGCTGAGCAATGGCCAATAGAGGTTGCTGGCTGAAAGGACTTTCCTGTCCTCCAGAGGCCTTCTATACCTGTGGATGTGCTGTGCCAGCAGAGCAGCCTGTGAGCTCTCTAAAAACATAGGTAACACAGCCTCTCACAGAAGAGCTGCCTGTAAAATGTGTTTTGAAGTTCTGAAACAATGTGCTGCACTCAGACCTGCCAGCTCCACTGGTATGAGCAGCAAGCTGTAGCTTTAGGGTTTAAAGAACCAATTTGAGAGCTAATCTACTGCCCTGCCACTTCTGGCAAAGAGCTGTAGTCTTTGGGGGAGTCTGGCAAGCCAAGCTGGAGATGTTTGGAAGTACTGGACAAGTAGATGTTGTGTGCAGTAGGTTTGACACCAGAGAAGTTGGACCTGCTGCTGTTAGTTCTGCCAGCTCTGGCAGAGCTGTGGACAGTACTTTTCCAGCATAGACTGTACATTTTCAACACACTTATGTTCCAGCTTTTCAGGAGAATGTCTGTCATCTGCAGAACAGATGCCCAGGGATATTTGTCTGAGCAGGGGAAGGTTAGCAGTGCTCATATTTGGAGGAATTTGCCACACCAGAGCCAGTGAGCAGAGCCTCTGAGCTGCAAGACTGTTCAATCACTGGGCATGAAGAGACTTCAGCAACAGATTGGAAGTCAAAAGAGTGAAGCAGATTTTTGTAAAGAGTTTTAAAGTCACCAAGATTTGAAAACAATATGTTTTCTAGCCTTAATATAATATGAAAGAATCAGGTTAATTAAGTGTAAGCTTTAAGTTATAAAATAGAAAGGTTAGTAGGAAAGTTAAGACAATTTTAAAAAGGAGCATTTTTAGAAAAATTTGAGTATATCTGACCTTCTTCCAATGCACACTGCTTCTTTTAATTTATTATAAAAACTTAGGGTAGCTCAAATGTAAACCATGTTGCTGATCACTTTAAATTGACCCAGAAAAATTGAGAATGTGAATGTGTTTTAACAGAAGTGTGAGGTAGAGCCTAATCAAACCCCCCTGTACTATGTACCACTCAACTGCTGTTGTAGTGTTGTGGCAGGGACCCTTAATGATACTGTCACAAAGCTCAAAACTGACTTTTCAATAGAATTGAATGGATTCTTAAATGCTTCATACTACAATGTTCATAGAATCCATCAAATCTTGAAAAAATCATCAGGTCAGTGCATTACAGGCACCCAGTATAGGTCATATACCTCAGGCATTGTATGTGAGTCCAAAAGTCTATTCAGTAGCTGCAGCCTGGAACAGAATTTGTGATCTGTTGTCCAATTGTTAATGGTAGAGGGATTTCAGGTCATGTAGCTCATATTTGAACAAAATACTCCGATTTACTAAACATCCTTTGGTGTTGATAGGTCAATTATAAAGTAAAAAAACACTAATAGTCTCCTCACTAGATAGAAGATAATGCCACAAGTGTCTTCCACCCAACAAAGAGTGTATGACAGTAATAAATATTGAAAGCAGATAAAAATACTTCCGTTAACTCTGGATGTCAAGAGGCATTAAAATTTCAGTGATGTGTTTTGTCAACATACTTCTACCTGCAGTCCTAGTATGCTTAGAAAAGAATTATCACCATCTGGAGTGTTACAGAAGTATGAAGCTGTTATCTGTTGTTTTCACCAAAACTTCAAATGAAACGGTGGCAGCAGGATCCATTTAATCAAATTTATCACCAAGTTCATATTTTTGGTAGCAGCAGATGGGTGGCAGTCTGGAAGATTTACCTAGAAAAGACTTGGGGTAGTTCTGAATATTTTCTTAGCATTTCAGCATATGCTGGGAGTGAGTTCCCACACTTTAGCAAGTTACCACTCATTAGCAGAAGCTGTGGTAACTGATCATGTGCAGATTTAGACCATCCAATTGCAATGTATCAAACACATTAGACTGTGGAGGTCGTATTATGAGTAGGTCTTAAAGATGTTAAGGTTGATCTGAGGGAATGGTTTTCATGCCACAAGTGGAATAGACTGAGAGCAATCTGGTTATGAGATTTATGATACATTAAAAAATGGAATTTATATGTATATGTATTTATAATACACTTAATTTTCAGTGCTGATCCATGCACTCTTACTGAGGAAGATGGTGGTGAGTCATTGAAGAGCAAAATTCTCTTCTCCCCTTTGCACTAAATTATTGCCTGAACACTAAATTTACTTAGGTTTTCTGCCTTTTTTCTTTTCCTAAAAATTAGAGTATAGGAAGGATTTTCTAAAGCTTTCACTATTGTCTTACCAATACTTCCTTTTAAGTAGATAATTGCATTTCTGAAAATGCTTGCTTTTAGATGCCTGTGTAAAACTAGAAATGTGCAAAATTTATGTATAGCTTTTATATAGTTATTATAGTTTGAAAACAGAGAAAGGAACAATGATGTTAATTTTTAGTAAGGTGACTGATCTTTCAATATGAAGAGATTTCTTAATAAGACATTGCAAGAATTTTGAAAGCTTTTATTCCAAAAATTTGTGCCTGCACAAACTCTGGTTCTTCAGTTCAAAAAATGTAGGTTCCCCACTTTTTGCATGGCCCCCCTCTGACTCGCATACATCCATGCATATATAGCAGTGAATTCCATGCTTTATCATTGTGCAGTGATACCAAGGCCAGAAATCTGACCAAAATCTGCTTTCTTTATTGCACATTCTCACTGCAAAGCAATGTATAATGCGAAATTGGAACCACCACCTGTACATCCAAATGCCTTATACCAAATTTTCTTAAAGCCTCAGAGATTTTTAGAAATATGTTGCAGAATTCAAAAATGAGCCCTACCACTGTAAATTATAATTCAGTCTGTCTTCTTCCTTTCTGTGTTCCTCTCTTCTCCCTTCCCTCTCCTCTTCTTCCTGTCCATCTCCTTCCTCTTCTTCCTCCCCTCCCAGCTGCATACCAAATATGTCTCTGCCAATGACATCAACCACAATCCCCACCAGCATGTTTTTATGGAGGTTTTTTGGGGTTTTTTGATTTTGTTTTGATTTTTTTCTTTGTTTGTTTTGGTTTTTTTGTTTGTTTTGATTTTTTTCTTTGTTTGTTTTGGTTTTTTTGTTTGTTTGGTTGGTTTGGTTTGGTTTGGTTTTTTGTTTAGTTTTTTGTCTTTCTGGTTTTTTTTCCAATTGCCACTACTTTCTAAACCAAATACAACCAGGTAGTGCAGCTGCTAGTAGCAGGCTTTTGTCATTTGTCTTTATATGGGGACTCTGGTGCCATCCCATTCTTGTATTTTGGAGGCCTCCATTAAGAATTTCTGAGATCTGTGGTTTTGAGGGTTTCTACCTTGGCAGTGTCAAAACAGCACCAGGGTTAATCAGATTGTGTTAAATAGTCAGACATTAAGAGCAGGTGGTGTTCAAGGACTCAGCAGGCTTTTATTTTTATTTATGGAGTCCTTAAATTTTGTAGCCTGTCTGCAAGTTTCTTGGAAACCTCTGTGAAGGGTTTGTTAAAGTACACTTTGTAAAAAGTCTACATAGACCAAAAACCAAACCCTACAATGGTTTTTGTTTATGAAGATTTCTTTAAACAATTTAGCTTCAGTTTATTTAGAAAAAAATAGTAATTCTTGAAAAGTTGAAATGGCTTTAGAATTTAAAATTGAACTCTGCCAAAGAAGATAGAAGAATAAGAGAGGATATAATAGTCTATAAAATAGTAGCATATGCTGTAATGTAAAATTTGAAGAATTTCTGGTATTTGCAATATAATTTCCAATTCTGTCAAATACTTATTTATTCTTGTGTCAGTAGTCCTACACTCCCACTAGTCAGGCTGATATTTAAGACCACTTATGAGCAGACAAACTCAGATAACCTCATGACTATAGTAGTTCAAGTACTACAATCTCCTTTTTTTCCATGTAAAGATTATTAAACTTGTTAGTTTTCTGTGAATTTTCTTTGTTTCTTCTTACATTCATACCTGTAGTTTGTTTGGAAATTTTTCTGCTAAAAATTTCAGCAAATTCAGGCCATCTGAGAGAGAAATAATTTTGCAGTAATGGGCTAAATTTGGTGAACATTTCAGAAGGAAAAAAAAAAAAAAAGGGTTCTTGTAAATAGCACATCAGAGAAGGAGGTTCTTCATGTGAAACTGGAACTTGCATTTCTTAAAGCAAAACTAAGATCAAGATTTCAATGAAGTACTGCACCATTTCTCTGGAAGTTTTCCAAGAGCAGAAAAATATTGGTCCACAACTTAGAAAAATAGGCAGGAAGAAAAGACCTTGAGAGAAATACAGAAAACCTATGGAGGATTGATTGGCTTCACTAAAGCTAAAATGGGCTATGGCTCTGGCATGTCAAATTAGGAAGCCTTTGGATCAAATCATTGAAATAAAAACTGCTTGAAAGTCAGCAAGTGCTTCATTCTCCACAGGTACATTAATTAAAAATAATATGCTTAGCAACATTTGGTAGGGCCAAAATCAATGAATTTAATGTAGTAAATACTAACAACAGCCAACAGCTAAAGGAAAATAAAAGATCAAGTGTACATATACTTCTGTAGAAATATCAGAATCCAGAAATAATGGAATTAACTGAAAAGCCTGATTTAGATAAGGCTGATGCTACTTTGGGCACCAAAATAAAGGATTTTGTGAAAAATAAATTATAAACCATGGGATAACTTAAATACTGTGGAGTAAAGAACTTAGGAATACTGAAATTAACAATAAGGAGTAGTTCCAAAAGATGAAGGAATAAAGAAAGCCTGGAGTGAATGCAAAACTTGAAGAATATCAACAAGAACTGTAGTGCTTAAATGAGTTTGAAGATCCAAGGATAGGTCAGAGGAGTGTAACAGCAGTAGTACCAGAATGTTTGCAGTTACCTGTCACCCTATCAGGAGCAGAGTGCGCAGAATTCTCAAAAAACAGAATCTATTCTGATAACAAGAGATTTTGTCTATTGCCACATAAATTGGCTGTATTTTGAAAGATGGCTTCTCAGGGAAACAGGCCAAAATCAAAACACATAAGCAGAGTTTAGAAAGACATTGCTTCTTTCTGGGAGTGACTGGATGGTGGCCACATTTAAAATAGGAAAGGAAAGAATGCACCACGACAATGTTTGACTTCAGGGAGGAAAACTAAGCAGTTGGCTGAAATATCTGTTCAAAAGGCTGGAAGTGCTGCAGCAGCACATTCATGTAAAGATGGGAGTGAATTTTCAGAATAGATGTATTCCCTACACAAACAGAAAAAGGGAAAGGAAGTAGAGGAAAAAAAGTGTGTCTTTAGCAGAATAGAAGAGAAATATATTGGAAATAAAAGATCTTATGATAAGAGATGTGTCCAACTGAAAGAAAAAAGTAAAAGGCATACCAGGAAGTTAAAATTTTGACCTGGCAATTCTTTAACAAAGTAAGGAAAAAAGAAAAAGGATTTTTCCCTTTCTAAAGGAAAAAAAAAATATCAAGCCCTATGAATAAAATGTATTTTTTACATACAATGGCCATTACAGATTTGGTATGGTTAAAAAATGGTCAAGGAATTAAAGGATTTCTCTTGGAAACTGTTCATTACTAGTTTACCATTGACATTTTTGGTGGAATTGAATCTGACAGATTATTTTAAATTTATACATAAATGGCAAAAATTTGATAGTAATAACTACTGACCATCCTGGATAGTATATGCACAAAGCTAATAAAATTTTCCTCAACTTATAAACTTTTCTGTGGTTTCTGTTGTTTTCAAATCAGCCTCAGGACCTGAAGAACAGACAATTGTAGATGCAGTGTGGGTAAGAGAGACTATTGAAGAGCAATAGACCCGAAAATTTGATTTATCTACTGGATAAACTGGAAGAAAATGTAATGAAAACCACGGATATAAGAAATATGGACAAATATGATGCAATGGCTGTACAGTCAGCAATGCTTTTGGAAGAATGAAGTTATGTCTATGAAATTTTATTAGGCTTCTCTGAACTCACAGCTGGAAAATAGAATAAAGGTGACCCGGCTGTTCTCAGGAATTAGGATATTCAAAAATGGTTTTATCATAATGCCTCCCTAAAGCTCTCAGCTAAACTAAATTAATAGAAGTAGATCAAATCAAGAATTAATAACCAAATAAAAGAGAGAGGAAAAGTTGAGTAACATATGGTGGGCTCAAGCAATCAATGAGATCTGAAAGCACCAGTGATGGATCATTTCATATTTCTTTACTCTTCCATGTCTTTAGTAATTTGAAAGTGGATAAGAATAGCGAAATGATATTAAGATAACATTCTAGGTAGCAAAAATCAAATCCGATTATCAAGACTTGCAGAAAGATCTCTATTACTAAGTGATGGTGATTTCAATGCAGGAACAGCTGAACCTTCATAGATAAAATGGTGACCATATTGTCCAGTGTGCAGACCAGACCCACTCCTCAGGGAGCTCTGCTGCCTTCCTGGGGCCTGGCTGAAGGATGGGAGGAGAAAGCTTCCTGTCCTGCTAAGGCCCTCAGGTTATTTTCCATTAAGGATTTCACAGGTAGGCAGAAATTTGTGGGGTTTTGACCATGGCTCAGTTTATATGAAACCACAGGCCTGCTGATGGGGGTCACCCCTCTCAAAGATGGAAAAAGGATCTTTGCACAGGCATTAGCAGGGCTCACTGACAGAGCTGTAAAGGATGGGAAAGGGGTAAAATCAGGCTCACTAGAGATAAACCTGGGGGCAGCATGCCAATGTTTGTGGGATAATTTGCTAGCAAGGTCTTTTGGTCTTCTGTGTCAGTGATCTCAAAGGTCTTTTCTCCTCTAAATGACGAATATAAATCCAGATGAACCCCTTTCCTGAGCACTGAGTGCAGTGCATGTGTGTTCATGGAATTATGGAAACATGGATGGCTTGGGTTGAAAGGGACCTTAAAGATCATCTAGTTTTAATCCCACTGCCATGGGATTCATCTAGAACTAGATCAGGCCACTCAGAGCTCCAGCCAAATAGCCTTGAACTCTTTCAAGAATGGGATATCCACAATTTCCCTGGGTAGCCTGTTCCACCACTCTCACAGTAAAGAAAAATATAAAATCCTCATGGATTTTCCAGGAGGTATTATCTTCAAAGACCTAACCCTGCTTAACTCATGTGAGCTGACAGGAATGTAGTCTGATCTGTCACACTCAAGTAAAAAGTTTATGGAAATGGTGAACCTGATTTATTTGAAATTTGAAGCTCAAGTGGACTCTGGAATGGAGCTATTCTTTGTTGAGTTTCATCCCACTAAAAGATTATAAAGCTGAGCTCTGAACTAGTAAAAATAGAATTTGCAAATGAAGTGCTGACACAAGTCTCAGGCATAAGTAGGATGAGCACTATCATGTATGAATGAGCCTTTCTCTCTTTCACAGTAGCATGCCGTGCAATATGCAAATCACTTGGTTTAATGAACAGCTTCATTTTAAAAAAAGAGGTCATGTGGTTCAGCACTCAGAGACAGTTATTAATGTTTTAATTTTATGGACTGAACTAGGATCCATAAAATTAAATCCAGTAAAACTCTAAAAATAATTAGAAAGAAGACAGCTAAGTGTAAATGATCATAGGTTTGTTGGCTGCTCCTGGGTCAGGGTTTCAAAATTCAGGAAGCCAAAAGGAATATATCTTGCAGGGAGTAAACAATAAAAACATTCATACAAAAATACATGAAAATAACTTTGGTTTGGTTAAATAAATCTACTATAAAAAGCTCAAGATGACTGAATGGTGGCATATAGGGATAAGGTATACACTAGATATACATAGATAGAAGGATTAAAGTTACATAATACGTACACGTTACTGCTTTAGAGGAATGAATACAACTTCATACAGCTTTAAAGGAAGAGAATCTCAGATGAGCACTTTGAATAAAATAGACACACACAACATTGAGGGTCTAAACTCATTATACAGCTACTTATATACAAAATTAAAAAAACTGGAATAGATCTAAAGAGGCAAAGAAAGGTCCTATATATTTGCCTTGAATGATACCTGTCAGTGAATGATACCTGTCCTATCAGACTAGAGTATTTTCCATGCATGATTGCATCAGGGCACACATGTGTGATAAACCACACCCTTCCTACCAGATATGGCACCCTGTATACCTCTCTGATCTGAATCAAACTGTCTTGGTTTAAGACAATTGAAGGCAACAGTCCAAAATGAGCTCTCCCCTTTTATTTATACCAATCCCTTCCCACCAATAAGGAGAAGAGAATATGAGTAGATATAAGTGAAAAAAAAATAACAGTATATTTAAAAAAATCCAGAAATAGCAACCCCTGATCAAAATGCCACATCAGCTTCAACCCCTCCTGGGTCTGCCCTGGTACTACTGCCCCAGATAAAAACACCACTTCAGGCATTCTTTGTCCCCTCTTTGAGCTCCATCCTATGTATATCTTAACATTGCACACATAAAGAAATTATTTCTTGATATTTCAATACCCTTTGCAAAAAAAAAAAAAAAAAAAAAAAAAAAAAAAAAAAAAAAAAAAAAGGTTTTAGAGGTTTTAAAAAGCCAC
>VZRH01008195.1:912583-932488 GCA_013397555.1 Urocynchramus pylzowi
AAAAAAAAAGAGTGTTTAGAGTGTTTATAAAGTGCCAGTGGACTCCTGATAGAAGATGGGGTTAAACAATTGTTATCTTGTAAAAAAATTATCCTCATCCTACTAATGACAATTACATGAAGAAAAGAAGAAATTAATGCCATGCAAAAAGAAGAGGTGGAACAGTCTGCTTGGGGAAAGATTTGGAGGTGGCACTTTTCATACCCCATAGAAAGCCACCATAATAAAACACATAGGAAGATATGAATTGAAAAGTTTGTGCTGGCGGTAATGCAACAGGAGGGGCAAAAAATGGGAGTCTTTTCAGTATCAAAAAAATTTAAAATTATTTAGAATTTAGTAGGAGAGTTTGGGTGTGTCATGTAGGTCATAGAACAGGCAAAAAAAAAAAAAACCAAACCTGCTTCCTATTTCCTATTTTTTTCTAAATTTAATATATAATACAAAGCAATTAATACAATCCTGCACACCTTTGCCATTCTTTATTGTTCTCTTTATTCCTATTTCTTTTTAACCTTTTCCAAGCTTTTCCCCCCCACATTGCTTCTGCCTATTTGTCTGCCATTTATCCAGCCACATCAATTTGTATATGAGCCAATATTTACAACTGATAACATCTCTATAATATTTTTACTTGTTTAGAATCTAAACAGGTCATGTTATCCACAATGTTCCCATTATGGATCTAAAGACTGTAGCTAAAAAAAATTGAAAGAAAAAAAAAGAACATTCTAGTATAAGACTTTCTTGCTTGCAAAAGAAAAGTGACCATGATGGAGAATCAGAAACAGATGTCAGAGTTTAAGGATAGCAACTGTTGTTTTATGCTGGGCTGGTGACTAAATGTGAGGAACAGATGTGAGGCTGACAGGAAGAAAGACTGAGTTGGTAGATAAGAAAATTTTGGAGGCTTTGGTAAAAAGTTTTAAGAACAACTTGGCCTGCACTGTCCTAAAGATGGAACAGGAAAAGCCACTGAATGAGTCTGGGGCAAGGGAAAATAAAGTTGTCAGCAAAAACACAGACAAACCAGTCAATGCAGAATTGTGAAAGCAAAGACAGTTGAAGAGAGCAGACCAGACAGAGCAAGCAAAAAGTAAAAAACGTTTTCTTTCCTTCTAGCTTGTTAGACCAAATAATGGAACCTTATTTTCAAGGAAGATTTTTTTCTGACAGTTGGAACAAATTTTTCAGATGCAATGATTTGAGAAAGCAGAAAAACTGTGCATTGGCAAGGGGAGTCTAAAGCCAGTTTTTTAGCAAAGTTCTTTATGTTCTATAAAAATTGTGTTCTTCTACCCTCTTTAGTAAGAGGGTTAGAATCAAAGCAAGTATAAAATGAAACATAGAGGAAAGAAGGAAAACTTCAGCCAGCTGGGAATGGATAATAGTCACCAACTTGATTATAATAGTTTCTGATTTATTTAATGGTTAAAAGTGAAGCCATATTCTAATGAAGGTGATCCCTCTAATCTAGTGAAGAGAGAAGTAGTGATCTAAAGATCAAATCATGACCTCTGGTTTGCTGTGCCAATGGATCCATGTCTGCAGCTGCTTGCAATGTGTGGCTGCAAGTTCAAAACCTGAACTGTACCACTGATGCTCTGCTTTTGGTCGATGTTTTCTAAGTCATTACAGCTCTGTTGGTTTGCATTTTAGTATAACTATTTTAAAATAACTTGATCATCTCTGAAGTTTTCTAAAATGAAAGCTGACACTTGGAACCCTATGTCTTATTTAATTTAAACCCAAATCACTGGTATAATTTAGAAACATAAACACTTTGCAACTTTTTTTTTTTTTTTTAATACAGCTAGTTCTCTTCCTAACAAGCAGATATAGTGAAATGTCTGTGTGCTTTTAGAAGTGTATCAATCAACCAGTTTCATTTAATGAAATGTCAGATATATCAGATAGAAACAAAATTACCTCTGCTGTTAGTGAACAATGACAATTCTAATAGACTTTTCCCCCTCATCAAAATAAAGCCAAATTAAATTGCTGACCTGAAATAGATATTGGACTTTGTGCACTCCAAGTATGTTCTGGATGTAAACATGCTAAGCAAAAGGCTTCAGTCATATTGCTACTCTAAAATATTGAGGAACTTCCCTGGGCTGCATTTCTTTAGGGTGTTTAAGAAGCACAATGCAACAGAAGTTTAGAAAATCAAACACAGCCTATGAACTAGTCAACAGAGATGAGAATCAAAAACACTTGTGAATACCCAAACCCCTGCACATATGTAGAAACAGATGATTAGAGTGTTGTATCTGTCAGATGGAAGTGGTTAAATGTTCAGCTGAACTGTCTCTTGAGTAAATCCTTTTTGTAGCCCAGGTTTTAGAATTCCCCTGATTTTACAGGATGGTGCCTTGATGCCTCTAAATGCTCTGGTTGGTTAATAAGAATAATGAGGAACTGCTTGCCATTCCATTCTTTCATCTCTGTTGCTGCATTGAAATATTCCCCTTCCAGGACATTCAGACGATCTTCTGTAATCTTTGCTGTTATTAATTCATGCCTCATTATTAGCTAGAAATTCATTTTTTCAAATAGTTTCTTCCACAATTTAGAAGTCATGTCATGTATACTATAAAAAATAGGCTTCAAGACAAAGAAAAAATGAATAGACATTATTTTCTTAAAAGAAATACTGCAGTTTCTTGCTTAAAATGGACTGATTTGGAGAGCTGAACAGCAGAGGATAAGTTACTTTGAAGACTGGTGTGAAAAACTGCACAAGGTGGACCTTACCATTAAAAAATTGGGGGTTTTACAACAATTTTCTCATTAAAGGGTATTAAATAAGCATTTTGTCACATAAAATGTATTTCAAAAAGACAAAATTGGGAAATATCCTTTTCAGAGGTGATGAAGAGGAGGATAAATCCAACACAGTGTGTTAATTAGAAATGGTTCATAAGTTCAATATATTTACAGGATGCTTATTTATTTCAATAAAATGTCAGATAAAATCAAGTTGTCAAGCAAAAATATTCTTTTAACAGAACAAAATTACCAAATTAAACATTCTTTTTTAAATTTCCATTTTAGCACATGTGTTATGTAAAGTCAAAAAACCTGTTTTACAAAGCAACATTTAATCTAATCATGCTTTCCTGTTCCTAATAATTTCAAGGAAAAATATATGCCTGCAAAGGGAGATTAAATTTGACTATTTTTTCTCTATTTATGTACCTATTTATTAACAGTATTCATAGAGAGAAAATTCTGAGTAAGAAAAATACCATCCTTCTTATGTAATTAAAAAACCCCAATCAAACAGATTGAATGTATTTATTTTTGTAAGCCCCTTATTTTCAGGTGATCAGATTCAGAAAGTTATGTATTTAACTATAAATCAAGTTGTTACTTTATACTAGAAGATATTAAAGTTAGAGTATTAATGATGTTAGTTTCAAGGATAAAAACAACAAGGATATATATATATAGTTGTGAGGGGTAAAGTTTTGTCTAATGAAATACAAATTTTGAAAGTCAGGAAAGTTATATAAGGTTATAGCTGGTGTAATAATGCTTTATTGTGCCGAATGTTATGGGGAAAATTATTCTGTATTATTTGGATTTTGACCAGTAGACTTGTAAATACCAAGCACTTTTATTCAAGAAGATGAAAATATTAGATTAGGAGTTAACTCATTACTTCAATATTAAGAGAAATTTGGTTCAGTGTATTGCAAAGTTTAAATGTGCAATACTGTAAAGCTTGAACACCATCTGTGTCTACAGGGCCCAGGTGAGCATCTAAGAAAGTCATGTCCTGAATTATTTGCTGACTAAAGTGACTAAAAGTTGTAGCTCTTCTCTTTCACGAAAGGTGTTCAGTGAAAAATATCTCAGTGACTGGGGAAATAATGGAGGAAGAAGGTGATTTTTTAATGTTGTTCTATTCGTGTGAGTTTGATAATATTTCTGTTTATCCCAGAATGAGAACACCAGTAGCTTCTTAATCTTTCCTGGCAGACATTTGACCTTGTTCCTGCAAACTTGAAAGAACGTGATTAACTTTATGTGTACAAGCAGTCCAAGCAAACTGCTTGAACAGAATGGTAAACAGGGGATTTTGAGCAAATTTGGAGAAACTGAGTGGAGTTTCTTCCACTAACAGATGGCTTTGCAGCAGGTAGCAGAAGAAGATAATGAGTAATCAAGTGCAATGACTAAGCTGTCTTGGACAGGTTGTGTTTTCTATTCTGCTTCCCACTTCATCCTTCCTTCTCCTTGTGTATAGAGATTCAACCACTAACCTACATACTGGTGAAGCCCTCATCCTTAAAAAAATTCCAAGTGAAAAAAGAGATTGCAGCATCATAAGGTCTAATGTGTTAATTGTGAAGAACAAAGTTGGTAATCTGGAGTAAAAGCATTAACACACTACTTGAGAAAACTTGGTTTTTGTCTTGTCCCAAGATGACATAGTTTGAGATCCCTGCCAGAAACACTACAAAGAAAAAGAAACAGATTGGTGATTTGATAACCAACTGCTAAGGAGAGGTAGGAGGCCTTCCCCCTAGCTAGGAATTTTGCATTTTTGTCATAGATATGATGAATCATATAGTGAGATAGCTGTTTTGGAAGGACAAAAGACAGTGGTACAGGGAACATATTTAGTGAACGTTATTTGGCATGAAGAGGCAGATATGAAGGGAAATTATTCAAGCATGTTATAGAAGCAAGAAGTCATCAAGAGTTCTGTATTACAAATAGTGAAAAAAAGTCTTCTTTTTAAAAACAAAATAGAGAGTGGTCTACACTTATGTAATGGAAAACACAAATGCCATTTTTGACCAAAGTATAAAGCCATTTTACAGAATTTTATATGAGATATCTACTGTAAGTAAATTATAGAATCTCATGAAACTGCACACTTAAAAAACCTCTTTGGAAGTTACAATTGCATGGGATAAAAATATGAATTGTCTTTGCAGAAGCCCTTATGGTTTCATAAAGAAGAAACAGATGGTGGAAAATACATAGTCTGTGTATATTGTGTCTTTTCTCAAGAAAAACAGCTGGGAGTGCAGGTCAGCCTGTTTTCATAGGGGAACACTGATCTCAGTGACAGGCAAGCAGAGCCATCCTAGAGAACATTAAATTAAAAAAAATCCTGTATAAATACAGGCTGACAAAATTGTGAAGAATGGTAGTTTCTGATTTTCTTTATCATTGTTAAATAAAAAAAGAAAGGTAGAAAATCTCAATGGTGGGAAATATTTCATATTGGTGGATATATAGAAGATAATGATTGGATTCGCATGACTAGAATAATGTAAATTGTTTTTCCTCAGTCTGGAATTTAGAGTACTTGTTTGTGTGTGTCTGAGAAAAAAACTTTCTCTATTAGAGAAATAATTACATGATTTAAGGCTACGGAAACCTCAGAAGTACTAGATCTTGAATGCCTGCAAATTGATTTATTAATGAGCACAGTTCAATGAGAAATGCAGAAAGAACTCTGTTCTATACTAGTCAAATAAAATTAGAGAAAAGGATAAGCTAACTTTTTAAAACATCAGTTTAATATTAATAAGGACTATTATTTACAGATATAAGCTGGAGAATGCCTATAATAACTATTGTAAGAAGACTAGGTTTCAAGAATTGCAGTATTTCAAAGCTAAGAAATCTTCTGAAAGAGAATTTGGGAGACGGGAAAAAATTCCATGGGAATGTGAATAAATATTGAGAATGCTTGGTGCATCACAACTCCACACCCCAGGATAAAGGCTTTAGATAGAATACTTCTTTCTTACATCATACTTAGCAGTAGGAGATGTCAAATACCTTCATACAAAGGTGAAGGCTTTTCTCTGAAGTACCAGTTTCAGGTTCAAGACTTGTGTTCTTTTCCCACTTGCATGGGCATCCTTCTTTTGTGTGGCCTGGGAAAAGTCTGCTTCTTTCTTCTCTTGTACAGCTTAACCCACTGAAGAGCACAGGTGGTGAAATTAAGGCAACAAAGAGCTATTGAAAAGTATCATATGCTCAAAGGAAAGAGGAGATAAGAAAAGAACAGTCAGCAAAAATTAGAAGTTTGAAGCTATAGAAACAAGAGGAGATATCAGGGAAGAAATCCCTGACTCTTAATGCAAAGAAATAAAATAGTGGGTGGGGTGGGGGTCTTCATTTGGAACATAATAAAACCCATTGGGTCATAAGTCAGACACCAGATGGACATGATGAACCACTGAATAACAAAGTAGAAAGGCACAGGTATTCATTAATTAGAAAACTTGTTTTCTCTTTGGGAAGCTATGGAATCATGGGGGTGTGTCCGGTAAGCTAGGTAAACTTGAAAAACTAAAGCAAATGAGTATTTATAGCAAACTAAAGATGGAAATATATTTTCCTCAGTTCTTGGTGCCTGGATTTCTTTTATTAAACTCTTATTTTTTTTTCTTTTTCTTCCCATCCTGGGAATAATAATGGTTTATTTGGGGTTTTGTGGATTTTTTTCTTTATCCTGAATTTTTGTCTTCTCTGTTATGTGCTGCAGTATATTGTCTAATTGCATCAATCACATTGTGTCTCCTGAAGTAAATAATATATTGTCAAGTTATGTATTATTTAATGCTGAAGAGAGCCTTCACATGTGAGTACACAGGTATACACTTACAATTTTCTGTGGTGCTGGAACCTGTATTTACCAGATGTTATGAAGGAAGAAATGAGAGAATTCATTTTGAATTCATTCAAGTTGAATTTCAAGTGTTGAACTTACTTCAATAGTGACTGAAAAGTTCAAAGTGAACTCTATTATCTATTTAGAAGAAATTATGAAATGTTTGTAAAGGCAGTGTCTGTTTTCTGTTGTCTAAATACCAATGCTATCAAATCAAAAACCAAATGCTGAAGTATATTTTAAGACCCTTGGCTGTCTACATTTCTTTTAACAATTATGAGGAATAGGGTTGGAGCTTGTGTTATTCCTTTGATTTTTAAAATGGCAAATTCTTGTACATTCAAAGCTTAATTTGTATTTTAATTCATATCTGTTACTCCACTGAATCATTTCATCAAAGTCATATAAATAGTAAATTTCAGGCTTCAAGGTTGTATATATTTACATTATCATATAGATCCTGTTAAGTAGTTCTCTGATAAGTTTCAGATCTCCATTTAATGACATGTACATGTTCCCATTGGAAACTAGGCCTCACACAGTGGTTTACAGGGGTACCCAAAGGTCTCCTGGGTTTTGCCTTGGCTGAAAATCTGAATTTCACTACTTCGTGTGATAAAAAGTCTGGTGTTGAGCACTGCCTAAATTTTGTGGTTATAGTTCTCTCTGATTTGTAATAAAAGCCATGTTCCAGTTGCTAAGGTAGTAAATTCTCACCTACAACTTCTTATTTTTACTTAATTATTCATTACAGAAAACATTAAGCAAATTGAAAACTAAGAAGTTTGCTTATTAACTTAATAAAAAACTTCAATCCCTTGAAGTAATGATGCCTGCTCTGCATGAGTGAGTTATCCCTGACTAAGAATCTGCATGGATGAAATCTGTACCAGCAGAAACACTACTCGTACTGATATTTAAACTCAGGTCCTTGCCTAGGCTTTTTTAGTCCTAAATTACCAAAAAAAGAACTTTCAAAGCTTCATTTGACAGTTTTTCTTCTTCCAATCCTCCCAGAACTGAGCTGGGAAAGTGGATACATAGCTGGTCATTGACATATTTGACTTGTGATAAGTCTCTGATAAGTGAGAGCATTAAATGCAGTGATTTATGTCACATGTGCCCTCATTACTGACAGGATCAATGTCACTGCAGTGGCAACAGGGCTAAAAGCTTTTTTAAAGATTATTCTCTTTTCTGCATTGTGATTTCAATGCCAATATTATAAAGTTCAGTCAAGGAATCAAATTACAAATATTTTGTATTGCTTCATTTAACAATCTTTTATGCCCCCCCCCCTTCACCTTTGGCTTCTGTGGGTGTTTTTATTATCTAGTTATTTGAGCGATATTTTTGTAGAATATGTTCAACCTGTTAGTTGCCTGTAAACCCTTTGCTGAGTACTTTCTGCCTGTTGTGCTTATGTTTATGATCACTGAAACCATGCTAATATCAGTTTAGCAAGGAGGTGACAGATGTGTCAGGCAAGAGGACTGTGAAAGAATTTTGGATAATTAGAGCAAAAATTTAGTTGTTGCTATTAAATTCCAGTAACTGTCAAATTATTTGCAACTTCTGAAACTCATTCCTGAGTGCAAAATTATTACAAACATAGTCTGGTGCTTTAAGTTAGAAAAATAATGTTTTTATTTAACCATATTATTACCTTGAAGAGTAGAGCTAGACTATCTGATATCAAAACTATTAACTTAAATAACATATGCAATATTTACTTATGTATCCATAAGTAAAAGAATCCAATATGAAAAAGAAAAGAAAGATGATATCTTGTGATGAAAGACACTGAATTAAATTTTCATGCGATTGATGTTTTATGTGATAAATATAAATATTTTTCTGTATTTGTTATAGGATTGCAGTATAAGTCTGGAAGAACACAAGTTATTTCTTTTGTGTACAAGACTTCCAACTATAAATTGGCATCCCAGGATTTACTTTCAGAGTTTTAATTTTAAACTTTTACTGGAATTATGACTTTGCAGCCATTGAGCTCAACAGCAAAATTCTCACAGTAACAATGGGCACCACTTTAAGAGGTTTGACAGTTATACATAGGTTTGAATGTCTGAATTCAATTGTGATGCAAACAAGTTAACAAAGCAGTGACTTATGCCTTACTTATAAAAATTATAATTTCACAATTAGGCAATTTTAATTTTCCAGTCACCTTTCTATATGATGCTTAGAATAAGCTGTTTGGGTGTGATATGTGTGTATTTTTAGAGAATTATCTTTTATGTGTTTGATAACTCATTTACATTTGAGAACAGCTTATTCTCTTTTCAAAATGTCATAATTTGTTAAATTCAATTATATATTAAACTGATCCATTACGTAAAAAACAAATTCAATGTTATGTAAACCTGGAATTGCAGGTTAACAGACTGTTAATTAAGCACTATAATTCCATAAAAAGCATGTACTTGAGGGGAAAAAAAGAGCAAGAGTTCCTAGTGAAGAACTGTAAAAATATATTGAAAAATATTCCCCCAAAGTAGAATTTTAAACATTACTGCAATTTTTTTATTCTAATATTATTCAGTTTCAGCCTTTACATATTAAAAATATTAAACTTCTGAAACTTTTATTATTACTGAAATGCTTGAATTTTATTCTTCCTATGCAAAATATCAGAGCTTTCCAAGCTTCAATATTGACAAAGTCAATAATACAAATCAAAAAATATTTAGCAATAAATTCCTCTAGCTGCAGAACTGTTCATGTACTTTTGAGTCCCATAGTGTCTGTGTATTGCTGATTTTGGTGCTTATCATAGAATCATGGCATGGCTAGGGTTGGAAGGGACCTTAGAGGTCATCTTGTTACAACCCTGCTGTCATGGGCAGAGCTACATTCCAGATCTCCATCCAATCTGGCCTTGAACACTTCCAGAGATGGGGCATCCACAAAGTCTCTGTGCAAGCTGTGCCAGTGTCTCATCAACCCCACAGCAAAGAATTTTTTCCTAATATCCAATTTAACCCCGGTCCTTCAGATTGAACCCATTCCCCTTCATCCTCTCACTACATGCTCTTGTAAAAAGGCCCTGACCCAGGTGCAGCACCTTGCACATGGTCTTACCAAACCTCTTGAGATTCCCATTGTCTCACTTCTCGAGTTTGTCCCTTTGGATGACATCTCACCTTCAGATGTGTCATTATTGTGGTGATGTGCTATCTTTATATGTTCAAAGCTAAAAAAATATATTTTTGATTTCATTGAATTTATTAACCAAATAGCAGATCTTGATACATTAATATGCTGCTACAATAACATGTCTTTGTAAGTTAAAAACCATTGTATAATATTTTGGATGGGATGTGGCTTTATTAAAATGAATTTACACACTGCATTAAGCAGAGACCTCACTCATCTCAAGAATACTTACCATACTCAAGGCTCTATATTTGAAGTATAATTTTGCAAATAAAAAGAAGTGCAAACCCGTACAGCTGAAAGCACATTTGTTAGGCTGGATTAGTGCTCTGACTCAGTCAACTTTCTGCTGCAGATCCTTGACCAAGGTGTTTTCAGAGTGCCTCTGGGGTCTCAGCTCTACGTATCATAGGTGGTTGAAGACTTTTTTTTTTTTCTTTTTTAAATTGCCACTAAATAAGCATTTGTGTGAGAGAAAATAAAATGTTTTAGTGCTATCAATTGATTTTATTATCCCATTCGCAAGACATGAAATTATTTGACAGAACTATAAACCAGGGGGAAGTAAACATTGCTATCATCCTTTAGAACAGTACCACGAGAAAGGACATGGTGCTATTAAAGTGCTGCTCGCTTTCCTGAACGCCAAAGGCCAGTCAAGGCCCTTTTAAAAATGTCACACAAATTTCTTATTCAAACAGTGAATTTTATGGAACAGAATGTCCACTGAATTAAAAATAAAATTGTACAAAGTATTACAGGTATAACCTGTTAAGAAATATTAATATCACTGATTCATGGTGATGTCTGGAATTCAGTTTTAGCCAGTTCTAAGGATTTATTAAGAAGAAATGGATCTATGGCTACAATTTCTACTCACATGTGACCATATACTCTCTTTCCTTACTTACATGGTATCTGATATGGACTATTATTCGCTTTTTTTGATCATTTGATCAAGAAAAATCTAGGAGAGAAAAGTGCTAGGAAAGTAACTTTCTTGAAAGAGATGGTAATCTGAAGCTTTATGTTAAATGAGCATAAAGTTTAATTTCAGCTGAGTTTTGACTTTACTATTCACATTTTAGTTTAGTTTTGGTTTTTTCCCAGAATTTGAAGTTTTTTACTGAGTAGTACTGAATAGAGCAGGATAACGATGAGTCAAAAACATAAAGCAATAATGCTGATGGCAGTACATGATAGTAATGTAAATTATATTTGCTATTCTGTTATTTTTTCATGATATACAACTATTTTAGGTCAGTCATGTTTGACCAACCTCATCTACAATGAGAAGACAGGCTCAGTGGATGAGGGGGACAGCATGGAATACTGCTTATCTTGACTTCAGCAAAGGTTTTGATGGTGAAATACAGACTAGGTAAGTGAAAGTTGGATTAAAATTGGCTGAACTGCCAAGAAAGAGAAAAACTTTGGGGTCCTAGTATACAATGGGTTGAGCAGAAGTAAGTAATGAGCCTTTGAGCTGGCAGAGAATTTCCAGCAGGTCGAGGGGGATAATCCTTCTCTTCCACTCAGCTCTACTGATCCGCATCTGGAGTGCTGAGCCCAGTCCTGGGCTCCCCAAAACAAGACACATAGGCATACTGGACAAGGACATTTAAGCATTGAAGTTTCTCTCACAGGAGGAGAGGATTAGAGTTGGGACTATTCAGACTGAAAAAGAGAAGGCTCATGGGGGAAATCTTGATGGTGGGTATAAATGCTCTGATGGGTGAGTGAAGGATGGAGCTAGACTCTTTCCAGTGGTGTCCAGTGAAAGTACAAAAGGCACCAAGCACAAATAAAAACACAGTTGAAATTCTACTCAAGACTAAGGGGAAAAAAATAGTGTGACAGTTCAGCTAAAAAAGATTGCTCAGGATGGTTGTAAAATCTCCATCTGTGGAGATATTTAAACACATTGAATGCAGTTCTGAGCACATCTTTATAGCTGACCCTACTCTGGTCTAGAAGCTTAGTCTAGACAATCTTCAAGTATGTATTCCAGGCTCAAACACTCTGTGATTCTGTGCATTTCTAAACATAAATTTAACTCTTTACTTCAAGATGAAATTACATTAAAAAGATAAGATTTTCAGAAGATCAAAATAATGTTGAACTGATTACTCACTGAAGTAAATATTAAAACAAGATTTGTAGTAACTCAGAGAAGGTCCAAACCTTGGTCTTCTGTTTAAGAGAACATGTTTATAATCTGATATTGTTTCTACCTTACAGAGAGACTGTAAGCTAATGCCAAGGACCTCACTGTTCTGGTGAGAATCTTTAATTTTATCCTTTTTATCTGAGACTATGCCTGTGAGAGACTTTTAATTTGGGTTAGTGGGAGTATTACCTCAGGAAACACTGGCACAGAGATGATGTCATGAGTTTTTTGGTTCAGAATTGGGTTTCACTTATCAGGAAGAGATTTGGCCTCTTTTGATGGTGTGAATCAGCTGGCTAAGAGTGCCACTATAAACAAATTCAATCCATTATTGATTTTGTATAAAAATTTTAAAAGTGGCAAGACTTCCTACAGACAAATAGGTTTAGATCTGTTTTTCTTTGTGGTCCTGCTTTATTAGAAATTATTATCTTCACTGAACTAGCAAACTCTTCTCTGTAGACTGTGAGGACTGGGCAATCCTTCTTATTTCTCTCCTGTGCTGGTTTTAACAACTACAGAGAAATAAATAATCTACTCCCTTTCCTTCCACTCCTTCCAATAATTGTGGAACTATCAGGAGAGATTATAAATTGGAATAAAAAATTATTAAAATCACAATAACCACAGCAATATTATTAACAAAGAATATACAAAAGAGATAGAGTGTTTTACCCACAAAAGGATATTTACCTCCAAGAACAAAAACGCTTCCTAAAATTAGTGCTGCCCACATGGTCTCCAGACAAAGGCAATATTGAAGGAATTCACTGAAGGAACAGAAAATGGGGAAGGGACAAGTGATGGCAGAGTACTGATCCCAGCCTCTTATCTCCAGAGTGAGACAGGCAAGGCGGGGACTTTCCAATTTCTGACACTGGGCTGTTCCTTCTGAAACCATGCTCCCAGTGATGATGTGGATGGCATGGAACAGAAAAGTGATAAAAACTTGACCCCCTTTTCTCTACAACCAGGACCTAGCTAAAAAGGTTTTCATCATTGTTGCAAAGCTGATTCAGCAACCGGTTCTAAGTCATATTCAGGCTATAAAAAGTTCCCAAGAAAATCCCCTTCACTGCCAGGTGTGCCGAGCAAGTTCAATGCTGGGAACTGTGAGCCAAGCTAGGCATCTCTAATAATATAGAATTTATTCAACAGAGAATTCACCTGGTGTTTTTTTGAATGCTGCAGACTTTTCCTTACAAACTCTGTGAAGATTGGGTAGAGGCAGCCTAGCACTGGGCTTGTCCCCGGCTACTAAGTCTTGCAGAGAGACAGAAAATAATGTCTCAGCCCTGGGACTGCTTGTCTGGGTTTGTTAACATGCAAACTGCATTCACACAGCTTCCTGTTTGCTTTGCACCATGACCCAGACTCTCAAAAAGAGCCCAACTGCTGAATTCTCACTGGTGCTAATGCCAGTGTAATGGAATTGCTCTTAAGTGCTTGTGTGAAATTTCCCCAGGGTTAACAAATACTTTGTCTATGACTACATGGCAAGTCTTTTAAGCCTATTGGCATAAGCTACTTTGAAAGTGCACACAAATAACCTGAAAGAAGCTATGCAAAAAGAAAAGTACTTCTGAAATGCAGGAGCTGTTTCAGTCAGATCTTACAGCCAGTGGGATGTCCAAAAACTTGCCAAAGGCTGAGAACTAACAAAGTCAAAAGCACATTACTGGGAGGGTCCCAGTGTTCTTATGAAGTTGAACTGTAACATAAAGAATCCCCAAAGAAAGTCAAGACTCCAAGTAGACCTTAACAAGGCACAGGCACAGGTTGAGCCAGATTGTTTTTCAAGGGACTACACTGAGAAGTCTTGGGCTGTGCTGGCTGTCTCCTTGGCAGAAACTTTAGAGGTGACACATATCCATGGTCTTTGTCACTATTATAGCACTGCAATAAATGGGGAATAAGAGTACAGCTTACTTATCCTGCATGTCACAGTGTCTGGATTTCAACATTGCCTGTCTCAACAATGCTTGTTATTTAATAGCTGACATCTACTTACAAGTTTTCCATATACACATTGCATTTACTGGCAGATTTTGCTAAAGTAAAACTCACATTTATCCATTGCTTTCTGTCCTGTATTTTCTTTCTTTCCTCAGGCACCCATAGAGTTCCCCATAATGGTGCCCAGGGTTAAAGGTACATTGCTGTAAATACCTTTGCATTTCATTTTGCACTTATTGCTACATGTATGTTGTTCCATTTTCTGCAGTGGTCTCCCATGTAGCTTGATTTTCCTCGATCCCTTTCTATGATCACTCTTTGCTTTGAGGAAATGAAACCTTGAAGACAAAACCAACACATGCAAGGCAGTATTGCTCTAGAAAAGTTTCATGGAATATACTGCTAACTTGTGCAGTTAGAAGTACAGCTTGAATTATTTAGATTTTTACGTGCATAAAATTAAACAAATTATATAGGGTTCTCTGCTTCAATTAATGATGTTATTTTATTTTGATCGCTGCCACAGACACTGTATCCTTATTCTCAAGAAGTGTTCCAAGGATCCTCTAATTAGGTAGGGAAGCTGATGAAGCTTTTTAAACAAAGAAATTGTAGGCATATTCTCTTGTCTTTGACTATGCCTGCATGAATGCATATTGTCAACAGCATTTTACTTAATGTCAAAGCAGGTTTCAGTTACAGCTTTTCTAGATCTAACAAGCAGCCAGACTGTTTGATTTCTTGCATTTTCTCCAGCATTTTCCTTTCTCTTACTCTCAGTTATTTATTGCTTTTCACTGCTAACCACTAAGTGCCTCCAGAATTATTGTCATGCTTATGTCTTCTGATAGTAATTTCTTATCAAATCTTCAGCCCCATAATTCTATAAAATTCATTCTTTTTCATAACAATATGCTAATTCATGTTCAAAGTATTGTACCCTGCAATCTGTTTTGTAGTTTCTCACAAGCATTTTCTTTTGATTCAATCAATTTATTTTTCATCACCTAGCAACCTACAAATTCAGCAAACAGAAATGAATCTGCAACAGATATTTTATTAATTTTCAGCTCATTGTCAGAGGCATTTTATACTGTCCTGAGATGAAATTAGAAAGTTAGAGTTTGACTTTGAATAATATATTTATCAGGGAAGATTTTATTCTACTGGGGTTATGGTTCATCAAATGAATTTGTTTGCAGTTCAGCAGTCACCTAAGATATTCATTGAAAGTATAGAACATCTGTGTTTCTCATAAGATTTGGCTGATAGCACATTTGGATTCATTCATAACAACCTGAAGAAAAGAATCATGTATTTATTCTTAATCTGCCTACACATTTAAAGGGAACTTGAATTAAGAATTTATGTACTATATGAAAGAGTAAGATGGTCTTGGAAAACAGAGCAAAAAATCATTTATTACCCAGCACCAGCCTTATGTAGGGTTATTTTTGGGAATTTTCAAGTTTAAAGGCAATAAGGAATATTTGTAAGGCAGAAACAGAAGGTTATGAAGCTGGTTGCAGAATTATGACCTTTATATGGAATTTGAAAATTCCCAGTGGAGTTTTATGTGAGGAAAGAACTCCTTACGCAAGGCCATGCTTCCATTTTAATTTTCAAATTCTAAGTTTTGTAGATTTTGCACACTTTGTTACTTGAACTGTTGTCAGATAATTTGTGTAGGGGCTGTTTTAGCACAGCCATACAGACCTTCTGCAGCAGAATTTAAAAAATGGCAGCATATAATTCCCTGTACTTCATACATGCTGTAAGATCAGACATTTGTGAATAGTGGCCATGAGAATGATACACCAGAAGGAGGAATTTCTCCAACATTCTGTAAGAAACAGATCTGGAATTCTACCTCTGGTACAGGTCTGACTGTGCATGAGATTTGAATTGGCAGATTGCAACAGCTGTGGTTGTACAGGTGACCCTGTGGATTTGGTTGCCTTTCTCAATTTTCTCTTGAAAAAGATATGAGTGCATTTTTAGAGCTCTGTCAAAGGAAAGGCAGCTCCAGTTTTACATCCCTATTAGCCTTAGGTAGTTCAAATCTGCATCTCGTGTCTCTCTGCTCAATCCCAGGTTTGATGGGTTACACTGCAAGGGAAATTTCTTTTGTCTGCTTTTAAAGACTGTGCAGCTGAGATAGAAAACTGTTTTTAACTGGTTCCCCATCTCAGGAAGGGTGAAGGTTTTTTCACTTTTCTGCCCTTGAACTGAAAAACAAACAAACAAATGAAAAAAACAAACAAACAAAAAACCCAAACAAACCCAAAAAAACATGAAGATAAAAAAGAGCAGGGGGAGAAAGAATGGAGAAATCATCAGAAAATGACTAGTGTGTGCCTGTACACTTAATAGTAATTTAAGGTTTTGGGTACTTGTTTTGATTTAAATATTGTTTTCAAGCTCACAGTTCTTCAGTTACCTCATCCATGTGGGTTTTTATAAAAGCAAGATTTTGGCTCTGAAATATTCACAGACTTAGGAGACGATGTGGTCAAATGTGCAGCTTCAGCTGAATCAGGTGAAGGGATTTTGTCCCTCAAGCTTCCAGTCCGCTCCTCGGCCCTCATCCCTGTTCTGCTGGCAAGCTTTCATGTGCTGTAGTCCCTCTCTTCTACACAAACAGCTTCTGTTTTGGCAAAAGCTAACCCAAAGGTTAATATGGACAGGATTTATGCCTACTCAGGGTGTTTTGACAGGAGCAGAAAAGGCAGTGGCTGCATTTCATTCTCTGGCCATCCCAAGATGGTGCTTTCACCTGGAGAGCACAGGGATGGGTGAGGAGGTGGCCTGGGGACAGCAGACCAGCACCTGACTCAGCAGCCACCAGGACAATGTACCTACCAGCCAGCAATGACCTTTTTCTTTCTTTTTTTCAGGTTTCTTAGCTTTAACAGTACTGGTAACAGCTGTGTCTCAAGTAGACACAGCAGTGATTTCTACCACGAATCAAAATACCTGTTGCTGCAATTGCCAGTTTGTGTGGTCTCTGAAACCCTGAATTAAAGACAGCATTTTTAAAAGGTCAGCTCCTCTCTGAGGAAAGAATGTGGATCACAAGATGAAAGAAATTGACTTTGTTTGGTGTATGATGTTAATCAATGCATCATAATTTATTGACTTTTACTTTTAAAAAAATTCCCCTTAGTAATGCGTCTGTCTGCTGCTGTTTTGTTTTTCATTTGGAGGGTATGGCATTCTAGCACCTTCAGTAGACTTCTTCCTTTTGCACTCATTTGACAGAATTAAAATATTATAGTCATCTTTATTTCTTTATTCACATCTTTATTTCACTCAGGAGATGCATTTTATGAAGGTAACACCTAATTTTAGCATAAAAGCACCCATCATCATTCATAAAACTGAAAAAAAAGGTTCTTCAGCTGTTTGTTTTTCATGTTCTCAGCCTGTCATTTAGTGGTGATAGGACTAAACAGAGGCGAGCAAGGAAAGCAAATTTAGATGTGAAGCCCTGTCAGTGAACTTTCAATTTTTTTCATCAGAATAATATATGTTCTGTCACTCATCTGCAGCTGCACTGTTAATTCAACCTTTTTTGCCTGACTGATTTCATTGCATCAGTAAAAAAAAAAAAAAAAATGCACAGGTCATATAGGTGAAACAACATTCATAGTTCATATATGGACTGTATATATAAAGCATAAATTACAATATTGGTAAACAAACTTACAAATTATTTTAACCTTTCCAAATAAGATCACACAGTGGAACTTCCATGCACATTCAGTAAATCAGAGAGGTCAACATTTGGAAGATGTCAGTCAGCATCTACTATTTTTCAGATTTTCAAAATGTTCCTTACTTAAAAGTCATCTATGGTAGCTCCACAAACAATTCACTTTTAGAGGAGAAGTTCCTAGTATTTTGTAAACTATTTTTTTGGTTTCATTCTGGGAAATGTGATCTTTTGAAGCATGAATTCTTTAAAGATGTGAAGCTATTTCAGGACCACACCATTCAATGTTAAGGCATATCAAAATTTGGTGATACAGAAACAGAGAAATTTAACACAACTCTTTTATTTTGTTTTTTCCCCACAGCTATAGTGATTAATGAAAAGAACACTTAGCTATATCCTATTTGCCTAAGAAAAGCCATCTGTTCTTTGAGTTTGGTGGGTTGCCTCACTGGCCTGTTCTTTGACATCCTGCTAAATGATCTGAAAAAAGTAAAATTTTGGGTAAAGTCCAGCAGGATTGTTTGAGAATAATATTTCTAAAAAAAAAGATTCAAGTAGGCCTGCAAACACCTAATCACAGAAGAGCCAGATGAAGTACTTGGAATACTAGGTCAGAGACAATATCTTAGCTCCATGTCCAGAACTATATGTGTCAACAAGTTCACATCTGTGTTTCTTTTCATATTGACCTCTTAGTCTGTGTTTGCATTATATCTTCACTAGGAATATTATTTCCCTTCAGTAACATATATTAAACCACTTCAGATGTCTTCCTTGATTTTTCATTCTTCTGCTTCATGCTGTCAACCACCTTTTGTAGGTGGTCATGAAGCAAGAAAAAATTACAAAATGCCCTCCCAGTAATGTGTTTTTCCTGTAGTCTGTTGTTTAATAGTGTCTTAATTTGTATTTTTACTTTACAAGTGTTTATTTACCAGATATCTTAGAATTTTTTTTTTCTAAAATGTTTGGGTGAAGAATTTTGAATGAAAAAGGTGTTTGCTTGAATGACTCAGATTCATGAAAAAAGCTATTCTTCCTCAGCTCCTGCTTCTACAAATAAAAGAACACAAACATAGACACAGAGACACACACACTATTTTCAGTGTACTCTTTTGGCCACTGTGCTTACTAGAGCTGTAACTCATACATCTATGACCAGGCTAGAGCTCATGCAGAAGCAAAGTCTCCTCTCCATCCCCTCTGACCTGAGACAATGTCATTGCATGGTGATGACAGAAACAAATTTGTCATCTTCTGGACAAAGAAGAAATCTTGCTCTCGGCACCTTGTCATCTTTACAGATTCTCTGTTACATTTTGACAAATCTTGGCTGAGTCTAGGAGTTCCATGGTATGAAATACTGCCTAAATTAGTCTGGCAGGTACAACAGATGTGTTCAGCAAAATTTCTTTCTTTCCTGTAGTAAATTAAGAAATGGCGGCTTGAGATGTTAAAGAGAAATGTGCCTCTTTTATAACAAAACAAATTCCAATAAACACAAGATGGATTAAATCTTTGACTCTACCAACAAGTTAAAGAATACAGCTAATAGTTCTGAGAGTCTTTTCTTCAACTGCCTAACTTGTTCTGAGCATTTTACCTAGTTTGGTCCTCACATTGTGTACTTTTGCTGGCACTTATATGTTTCATAAGACTTGTACCTGAAACTCATACAACTGGCTGTTTTATCTGCTGTTCACCATGTCTTAGTTTGCAAAAAAACTTGCTAAAACCTTGTAAAAACATAAGAGTAACAATTTCTGACTAACTGCAAAAAAATCCCCTTGATCTCAGCTGCAGAATATATGGGGTCAATATGTTCTTCAATAATAAAGAGGTACTTGCCTCCCCTAAAGTTGTTTAAATAATAGTAGGTAAACTGAACTTCAATATCTAGGGTGGAAGTCTATTGCTTTTGAATATTTACCTATATTGTTTATGATTATTAATATTGATATGAATACTTAAACCAGAATTTCAATTAAGCATTTTCATTGTTGAGGGAAAAAAATAATCCAAACAATGAAGACACATATTATTATGTGGAAGTCATAATTTTGAGACAAAAGAAAATAATGTCTGGGATTATAATTGGTCTTTTAAAAGACACCTGGGTGATTGTGGCCTAACACATTTTGCAACTATGCAGATGATCCTTTCTGATTTCACATCATCTCACAGAGTACAGTATAACCTTCTTAACTGACACTTTGCTAATCCTCATTCTTTATGAAT
>VZRH01008195.1:932535-980276 GCA_013397555.1 Urocynchramus pylzowi
AAAAAAAAATTGGCAGTGTTTTCACTTCCACTGAGCAAAGATTAAAGATTAGGAAAAAGTGCTGAGAGAATGATTCATGCATTTCTGGGATGTCACTATCTTTAGAATATGCACTTAGTAGGATAAAGTACATTATTAAATAGCTGACATGTGTGACACATGTCCTTATTTTTTGTTCTGCTTTCATGCCTGATAAATTTCTAAGACTGGTAAAATATATGGACAACTTGGTAGATATTGAAATTGTAAAACTTTACCACACAGAATTCTTCATTCCTCATTGCAGAATTCGGGCATGAACTGGGCTTCAAGCTTTTGGAGATTATAGTTTTGTGTGCAGTTGTGGTACATGAGCTGCACAGTGCATCTGCTGAATCATAAATTGTAGTTGAAATTATTCATAAGATTCCAGCTTTTTAGTCTTATAGAAAAACAATTTCTAGATAATTGTGGGTGATTTGATTAGGAATCTCTGCTTGCAGTGATTTTTACTGAGAGGGATTTCATGGATAATTTTTTTCCCACTGCATACTTTTTTGGATATTAATACTGGTTTTAATAGGTTTTTAGGAATGGTTTTTAGGACTTCTAAATTCTATTTCAGGATAAGATTGTCTGTAATTCTGAGAATTTGATGGGGCTTTTAGTTAAAATTAGAAGGCACAGCTGAGTAGTGTTTAGATTTAAATTACTATTCCATTTCAACTCAGAGAACAGTCCCTTACTATAAAGAAAAATATCCTACAAAGTGATGTCAGATCATTACTTCCCTGGTTTCCTGAACTTTGTCTGGTTCACCTGTCTTCATAGACCCTCTCATCCCTCTCCTGCTTCATGCATGTTTTTCCTGTACAAATGCATTTAGGAATGGTATTCTGGATTTCAAACACTAAATAGAATTTAAGATTTAAAACCCCCAAAGTAGCATGTTTTGGAGGGAGGAAAGCAAGATGCTATGAAGGGAGAGTGGTCTAAATATCAGGAAAAATGAGCATTTCTATTTGTTACAGTCAAAAGCAATTAATATTGTTTTTTAAATTCGCAAGAAATCATGCAGGCTTACTTGTTAATTATGGTCAGGGGTCTGTGATCTGCTTGCCTGCAAAATATTCTTTAAAAAGGGTGCTTTGGGAGTAAATACTGCTATAATTTATGTCAAAATAAAAAATACATATCCTCCAGAAATTATATGTGTAGTTACTAAAGACCATGTGATCACCCTTAAAATAAATAGAGTTCATTATAATTCTTTTTTTTTCCACAACAATTGAAAAATATGTAAATTATACTTGAATTCAAACTTGTCTCATGTTATGAAAATGCTTACTTAGATATTTTTACTTCAAGTTCATAACCTTCATAAGATTTGCCTTACCAATTCTCCAAGATAACTAGAACACAGTGTACCACAATCATGAATTGGTGATCAAATCAAAATCTATATAACTTTCACCCAGACTAATTCTAAAATTGTTTCTGAATGAATCATGTTGAGAAGATGTGTTTCTATTATTAGATTTTGCTTACAAAATTACCTCATTAAATGATGAATTACTCATTCTTTTGAGAACAAGACATACCTTCCTCTTTTGTTTAGAATCTTATAGCAAGGTACATGTAGCAACAATCTCATGTGAGAATGCTCACATAGCATTTGTTTGATATTTGTATTCTTTTCTAAGTCTCTGGGTAGATATATGACCTTTTTACAATAATATCTAGCACTCTGCTAACTTTTTGGCATTAGAGAATTGCCTTCCCTAATGTTTAAACAGAATATTCGTGTTGCAATTTAAGTTAAGCACATTTTATTTTCTTCTTGTCCTCTCTCAGAAGTCAAATAATTGAAGCCTGTCTTTTTATGACATCCTTATTGTTAATTCCTGAGAATTTATTCTTCCCTGAGTTGCCTTTTCTTGACTCTAAGCATGTTCTTTATCAGTTTCTCTTTCCTAACTTTTAATCACTCTCTGCCATTCAAGATTGTGAACTCTTAACTTTCTTTGTTCTCTTTTTCAACTGAGACAGAACAGCTGAGGCTGGGTCCTTAACAGTGCATAATAAAGGGAAGTATACTAATTGCTGATATTACACATAATGCTCCTAATAATATAATTCAAATTTCCATTTGCTTTCTTGTTGCCTGTTTTGAAGTATAATCTGTTATCCAAGATATTGGCATTGAGATAGTTATCCTCTATTTTCTACTGTTTTTTCAGAACTCATTATTTGTCTCTATTTAAGTGTCTGTATATATCTTTATTCAACTACATAACTGACGTCAGTCTAATTTTTTCAATTTGTCAAGCTCTTATTATTATTCTTTTCCTGAAATACATTTAATGTTTCATTTCCCAGGCTTTAAATAACTCATAAATTTGATTAGCTTACTTCCTTCTTTTCAATTCTCCAGTCTAAGCCAATATTTGAATCCCTAACTAGGGTTTTCAAGACCTAGTTCAAAACTCAATAGCCCAACATGGCTTCAGACACTAATAATGCTCCACTTGGACTGATATTTTTACTGGTTGCACTTTTCTATGAGGCAGCTTAACTAATCCCTAATGTTTATGTGCTTCTAAAGGATGTTTCAGATAATTACTAAAATCTCTTGTGGTTATAATCTTCTGTCAGATCAGCTAAAGGGAATTAGCTGAATAGCTGGATATAGTTGGAGGAACAATATTGTTGTTCCTCCAAAGCATCTCTGCTGTGCCTCCTTTGTCTCTATTCCTGCTCAAAGACCTGGAGAAGGACCATTATGGCTGCACTGTGATGGTAAAGTCTGTCCTCACTAGTTCCCCATCCCCACACCACTGTGGCACTGGACTATGGTGTTCCTTGCTAGCTGGGACTGAAATGGCACCAGGAATCCAAGATGTCTCCCCTGTCATCAGTAGTCACTCTTCCCTATGTCATTCCCCAAAACTGTTTTAGGCATTTCAAGATGCAGACTCAGAGATTTTTTTTCCCCATACAAGACTCGCTTCAGCTGATCACTAAGGTTCTGCACCCTTTTCACAAGGCACCTGCTTTATATGACAGCATTTTTAGAAAGCGGTGTACCCAGAGAGTGCTGGCTCTTTGCTTTCAGCTGGGAGTCTTCTACATTTTCCACGGAAGATGAAAAGAAGGGCAATCCACTGCATTCCCTTCTTGGCCTCTATCAGACAACATAGGAATAAAGCCACTGTGTGGGGTTGCGGGTTAATCTTGGTGCGTGTTTCCAGGGCTTGCTTAGAATATCTCTGTAGAGTAATCTTCCTGACACTGAGAACATCTTCAAGCAACCTTGATTCCCAGAGTGCCCTTACATTCCTTACAGATAGAGCTGCCAGGAGGGGAGCAGACCTATTTCTGCTTTAGTTTCTGCCAAAGTTTTGCTGACAGTAGAAAGAGCTGCAGATATTACAACGGGGGGTAATAATACCAATGAGTTTACTCTGTAACCTGCAGTGTGAGGGCTTTCTTTCATGTCCAAATCATTAAGAAGACCAGATAAGACCATAATGTCTTATTGGACCAGGTATAGATAATTTGTGTTGGTGCTCTCTTACTTTTGGGGAGGAGTTTGTAGCACTTTGACACTTTCTTCAACACAGATTTCCCCTCCACCCTTCATTCAAAATGACAGAGGAGACTTTACTGGTTCCTCTTGATAAAGCCTCAGTCTTCCCCTCTTTATGCTGTCACTCATTAATAAAGTCTCTTACTAAAGTTACAGAAGTTGATTTTTAAGCAAAACACTCTCTGCTTTGTCCTCTACTCCTTCCCCCAATAAATTATTTATTTTCATTTCTTTAAAGATTTTTCTTGTTAAGACTACATTAAATACATTAGTATGACTATCCTGCAATATGAAACAGAAAAAAAATAGCAGATATTCTCTTGGCTGCTATTTTTTTTCTATTTCTGAATCTCTAGCCTGCCAATATAGGACTAATTTATGAGGCAGAATACTTAAGTTAAAAACATGCTGTGGAACTGAAGAGCATCTGGAGGAAGGAGAGAAACTCAGCTCAGTTACAATACAGTTTGTTCAGGTATATTTGTTGTTATACTGATGTGACAACTAGTTAGGCTAGCAAGTGAACAGCTTAGGCAGAAAGGAGAAAAAACATGCTAGGCTAGCTGTAAGAGTTATTCTAAGTTTCTGCCTCTTTGAAGTAAAATAACAACCGAAAAATCAGAAAAATTAAATATCGTGTGTGTATTTATGTTTGTGGGGTGTTTTAATTTTGTTTGTTTGTTGTTTTTTTGTTAGTTATCAGACATTATACCAAGAAAATTTGAACTTACTGGGTGAAATTATTTTTGTATTAAACAGATGAATCAAAAAGTCTATGATAACTTCCAAATAGCAGCAAAGAAGTAAAGAAATTTTACCAGAAAGTTTGGAAAGCAAATAATAGAAGAATTTGAGCATAATACAGTGGAACACTTTACTCATGAAATCTGGGTAGGTCATTTCTGCAGTATTATCGTTATGGCTCCCAAAGTTTGACAACACTATTAAGGAAAGATAGAAAAATCAATAAAGGCATTGTAAACCACTATAAGCTTTGAGCTTATAGTAGCACAAAACTGAATTTTGATTTGTTGTATTGCTATAGTTCTTCTTGGCTATTTCCATGTTAGTACCATAGTGTTTTTAGATTTTTGGAAGCTAACTGTGGTGTTACATTTTATTTAAATGGTATGCTCTGTCTCACCCCTCGAAAATGTACGGTATATCCCAAGCCTCTGAGCCTCCCCTGCAGTACCGTGTATCTGTAACCCCACTGGCCCAGTCTTATTCCGCGCCCACTTCCAATCTCCCTGTTAAGCTGTGCGAGGAGTCCACTCGCCCTTTTTTTGGCCCTTTTTCTCCCTAGGCTCTCCCTAGGCTCTCCCTCTCTCCCCCTCCCTCCCCCTCCCTCCCCTTTCCCCTCCTCTCCCTCTGGAACCATGCTGTTCCCGGGGTTGAGACCCCCAATAAACCCTCTCCTAATCACCCCCCTCAGAAGCCGTGTGGATTCTCCTTGCCTGCCTGCTGCTACCTGCGATCACACAGCTTAGGGGGCCCCTCGGGGACTCCCCGGGGACCCCCAAACAAACCGCAACAGCTAATTAAGATATGTGCTTTACTGCAACTTAGAAAAGCAACAATTTGAGCATTGGCTCATTATAGACTAAACTCCTACTTCATTTCAGTGAGATGTTAGGGACCCATCTCAGTAGAAAAACTCAACCTAAACTCTTTTCAAGTATATTCTTTTTCCCCGTCAACTTAATAATCACCTCTACCCACAACTTAGTTTTTGTAAGCAGTTCTGCTCTTTCCCCAGTAAGAAGGTGTATAACTTCAATTATCTTCTTGTATTGGTTACAAATATTATTCTTGATATAATAACTAGAAGTGTTGCAAACTAAAAGTGTTGCAAGTTAGCACCACTGGAACATTTTGAAAATTGTATGACTCACAGATAGTAGGGAGTGTCCTTACATATTTTTCTGGAGGAGTCCACAAAAAGACCGTCAACATTATTTCAGATTTTGAGCTCAAATAGCAAGTAGGAAGAGGAATATTTTTGCAGACCTGCTTTCTGCCAACAGGTTTGGAAGATTAGTATTTTCCTGAACTCATGTAAGTTTTCTATTAATTTTATTGGAAGAAGTGACCTGGTTCTTCCATCAATAATGTAAGAAGTCCTTACATAAGTGAAGAACTAAGTAAGCATTTTCTGTCATTTTTTTACGTGCCATAGGAATGCCCATGGATCAAACTGAGTGAGAGTACTCATCAGTTAAATGTTGGCAGGATAATTAAGAAACATTCTTACTTACATCTCTAACTGGTTATTGACCAACTCAGACCCTTCTGCAAAAATCACAGTAAAATTTGGGGGCTTTTTATATATATCTAGTTAATAGCTTAAGCAGAATGCTTTTTTGCTGTATTTCATTATTCTTTAAAATATTTTTTGTTGCTTTTTGGGTACTACAATGAAATATTCTTACTGGAAATTTTCCTGGGGGAAAAAACTTTCATCCTCCTAATATTTGCAAGAAGCAAACATATGAAATGAATATAACCTAATTGGAGCAAGCTTATCACCAGAAGCCATTTATGTCCACCATATTTTGTGGAGCACTTTTTTTTTTTAGGTGACATTGGAACAGTGAAAATGAAATTAATGAGATTCATTCTTTTAATGTGCTAAATTGGTTTGAGCCCATTGGGGTGATTATTATGCAGCTTAATCCAGGAAAGAAGGACACCATCAGGACATGGCTTGGCCTTTATGGCCCTGACTGGCTTCACCTGGCACTACCACCCACATCTACTGCCCCAGGGCTTCAGTTAAGCCCAGGTTTGGGACCTGTTCCTTTCCTCAGCTGTGTTACTGCTTGTTTTTCGCTCTAGCTGCAGGCTCTAGGTAGTTTCTCACCTGGATAGAGTATTTAAATATCTGTTTTAGCCTTGTATCCAGCCTGGTAAACTTTTATTCTGGTCAGTTTTTTGTCTTTGGCCTAATAATTTTTGGTTTTGGCTAGACCTTGGCCACGGCTCCTTTTGAAGTGCATGGAGCTGTCAGTGGCACTTGCTGCTGGTGTCTATCCCAGCCCACCTGGTCAGGTATTGGGGTCTGCACTCTGTTAGGAGGGCCTTGCCATAGCTGGAGTCATCATCCACTCAGGAGAAGTCTGTCCTCGCCTCTCCCCCAGAGACAACAATTATCTGACTGCTTCAGGAAAAATTATCTTATTTTCATTCAGAAACAGAGTTTTTGAGAGTAGGAATTTGGCAAATAAACTCATTGAACAGGTCTGTGCCACAGTAACTCTTCTGGGCTTCTTAATTCAAGAGGAATAGTTGGTTATCAATGGTTATATGGACACAAGTCAGAAGACCATTTTAGCATTTAACTAACAAATTACATGTTTTAAAACCATGTTTACAACTTAAGAGACAGAAGCATTTAAATTTTTTTCAGTTACCATTGGGTTTGTCCTCATCATCCAGCCTGGATCAGGGTAATAAAGTAAATTCTGCAAGTGGAACCTGAAGCAAAGTGTTTGTTCAATTAAAACCAATATGTTTTTAAGATTTGTGACCAGATATTTAACTTGTGGGCACAGATTTGTTGTTTGTAATGAGAATTTTAGCACGACACGAGTACAAGAAAATTGGATTCTCTATCTGTATATGATGCGCTTCAGTGGGAGGCTCCTGTCTGCATTTTAGTGGGGCAGATTTTGTCTATAAAACTATTCTAAAACATTGCCCAGCAACTACACTGGCACATTCTTTGACTATGTTGTAGTTCATCACTCTACAGAGCATGAGAAACAGAACAGCAGTAATACAGAACCACTGAATCCTTGGTGACTGATTTTACTTGTGTTTTGTTCCTGTTCAGTGGCTGGTGGACTTGCACTGGAAATACAACGTCAGTAACAAATTTGCAGTCTTGTAAAAACAGTTTCAATGACAAAATATGCTTGTTTGAGTTTGACTAATTGAGAAATCTGTCAACCCTATTGAACCATATCCCACAGCACTCTAATCTACCCAGTCAAGTCTGAAACAGACTATTTTAAAAATATTGAATAGAATAAAACTGAGAAAAGGATAAGACATTAATAAGATCACAAAGAAACTATTTTGAGACACAAATTTACAAAGGCTTACCTGTAGATTCAACTTTTGCCTAGTGAATAGTGTTATTGAATTCAACTAAATGTCCAAAAACATGGAGAGCAAAGCACGTAACGGACATCTGCAGAATCAGGATTTACTTCAGGCTTCAATTCTGCATTTCAAAATAGCATATGAACCCTCTTTTAAAAACTTGCAGTAATATTAAATGTTGAGTTACAAGAGAAGTGGAGTTGAGTTATCAAACTCTCATTTCTCCCCCTTGGTCTTGACATGAAGAGACCCTAACATTACACTTCAGTCTGAAAAACAAGAAATGTAGTTTTAAAGTGGAGATGATCCATGAGACCGGGTCTGAGACCTCCAAAGAAAATAACAATTTTAGATAGCTCAAATTTTGTGCATTGAAATTTTCATCTCAGCTGAACTTTCATAGTTCACATCTACAAAGCAGTCTCCTGCAGGTCTGACAAAGAAAGAAAAATAAATAATGATTGTAAGAACTAGAACCACAGAAATGAAATTATTTTACTGAAAGAAGGCAGTAAGTAAAGGGCAGAACTGGATGAGAAATGAGGTTAGTCTCTCAGTACAACAGATTGCCCTTCAATTTGAATTGAGAATAGTTTGTGTCTTCAGTTGGTTTCTTTCTTATTTGATTTATGAATCTTGCTGAGAATTTTATTGATTTAAAAATGTATATATTTTTATTTACTGGGTCTCTAATATTAGTAATTTCATATTTATAAGTGTATTAGACAAGAAATACCCCTAAAAATGTAGTAGAGATCAACTGGCATGCCCCACTAGGACACAAAACCTCCTGCTAGCAGTAGGACATTTCAGTAAATTGAGATATTTTTTTAATAACCTGTTCTGGGCAACAGTAGAATAACTTAATTTTTCACTTCTTCCAAGTGCACTCATGTATCCTGAAAACATATGTATGTTTCTCCCATGAAGAGTCATTTTCTCTCTGACAATGATTCTACTAATTTCAAATTAGTTCCTTTGTTTTCAGAACGTAAATATTACTAAATTATAGTAAATATTGTTAAATTATATTCCATTTCAGAATGGATTTATACTTAAGATTTTGGGAGGGATACGTAATTGAAAAACAAATCTGTTTAATATCTTTTTTCCACTGTTCATGAAATATGATGTTTTTATTAAACATTTAACCATTGAAGGTGTATTGAAGGAGCAATGTAAAACCAAAAAATCTGCAGTACTACACTTCAGATCATGTGGTCTTTAATCAGAAATATTATATTTACTATTGTTTTCAAGTGTGCTGAAAATGTTGTAGTTTAATGGTTAGAACTTGTTCAAAGCTGGCCTAAACATATCCCAAAACAGAAATGAGAAGCTTAAATTTCCTTCTGTGATATATCTCTGCTGGAAATAATGAAGATGCTTTTGTCTGCTTTGCAGGCACTGAAGTGTATGAGAACCTGAATCAAAATATTCTTAGTACACACTAGCATTGTCTAAAATAAATCATATTAACAGTTGTATGTCTAGGGAAAGTGTTTAAACAGCTAAAGAGAAAAATGAATTATTTTACTTCAAATGCTGAGGCGCAGTATAACAGAACGTTGTTGCTCAAGAGCTCTTCCTACTAACCTTACTTATGATTGAAGCTGACAGTTGGTTTTTTTTCTTCAAATCCTATTAAAACTTTTTTGTCCCTGAAAGAGCAAATTTTCCAGGAAGCTTAGAAAAGAGGTTATTTCTGCATTGCTCTTCTATTATATAGAAATTTTACATAGTCCATTTTGAAGAAAACTCAAAAGGAAGCCTTTCTCTTACAAAATGTTACAACTTAAACTGAAACTATGCCTCTGTTCTTCACCATCCATCTCCTTTATTAAACAGTTTGGCCTCCTACAAAAATTACACATGAAAAATTATGAAAATTATAGTTCCATCACTTTAGAAAGCTTTCCCTGAAAAATTAGATTATTTATTATTTTCCTTTTAAAATGCCCTTTTCCTGCCAAAGTGCCAAAGGAACATGCAGTGCAGCTCAAATGTGTTCTCACTATTTATGGTTTGCTTCATGAGGCATTTTGGAAGATTTCTGTCATCAAAGAAAACCAAAGGAAGGGAAAGTTCAGCAACACAATGGAGTTCCTCCCATGTATAGCAGAAATACTGGGGGGAGAATGTCACTAAGCATTCACAGGAACATAGACCCTACCAAAAGGTCTCTCGCCTGCTACTTCTATAAAGGCTTGGCAATGTCCTTTCTTAATGGACTGATGAAAAATACACATCTTACAAAGATCCAGACTTAGTGGACAACCAATTCAATAGATATGATTACATTTCAGTAAGGCACATGGGTGCCATTTTCAGTAGTTTGATATTTTGCCCATTTCCATTCCCTTGACATCTTAAACACAAGTTATTTTGATGTCCTAAGTTTTAGCTCTCATATTTTTCAGATTCTATACTGCATTAGTATATAACTCTGAACTTCATATAAAGTGTTGGCAAGTTCTCCTCACAGTTTAGTCGGACAAAACAATCCTTTTCCAGCCCGAGAACCAAGGACACCATCACAGCTTCAGGTCCCAAAAAGTATCAACAACAGCGAATTAGGGAAGCAAAACTGGGAGGATGGGACTTCATCACCTGAAGCTGTAATTGGACAATTAACCCCAATATGCAAATGGACCAAAAATTATAAAAATGTGAAAAATTCATGACTTGTCATCCATCTTGGGTGTAGCCTTGGCCAGGCTCTTGTACTGCCCAAGGTGTATCCTTTGAAGGCCTTTTTAATAAATACCTATTTTATTTCTCTTACTCTGTCTTGCCTCTGTTCTAGGTAGCCTCTCTAGGCATCAGTTTTGTCTGGTCAAGTGTGGTCAGTGTGAGTCAATGACACCTGATCTGGAAATCTTACCTGACAATTTGTAGCAGAATCTGTATTCTGTTCCAGGGCCAGCACTCTGTAGATTGGTGACTAAAGAAGACAATGTGCATGAGTTTTCTTTATCAAGGCTAATGGAAATGTAAAATGGAAGCATCTTTGGACTAGAACTCAAAGAAAAAGTACAAAAGCAAATGTATTTGAAGAGTAATATGCCGTAATTACTAAATTACACATTGAAGGATTAAGTCAAAAAACTTTACTGTACTTGCTTAGGATTTCTCACTGGGTTAACTATCAAATTAAAAAACAAAAAGGAAAAAAGCTGTCTTTTTAAGATATTAAGCCATCTCTTAAAGATAGAGGCTATCTTTTCTGATGTTTTATCTCCGTTTTCTGTGCTCCAGGTACCACTCATGGGCTGGCTGGTTACAGATCCATTACTTATTGTTGATCATGTTTTCCTGTGGAACCACTCTTTACCAGACTGTCACTTCAGCTGAAGGCTTTATATGCATTTGCTTTTCCAAAGGAGACAGCAAAAAGCATGGCTGAGATTAATCTTAGATGTTTATGAACCTTCTTGGTCCTAGTGTGTACCAAAATATTAGAAAAATTCTCAACAGAAGATAAGAAGTATTAAAGAAGGACAAATGAAGAACAAAGGCACAAGCAATCATAAAGCAATATATATTTGTCAGGCTTTCCTGCTAAGTTACTCTAAATAAATGTCCCTTATTACATCTCAGAGGACGTTGTTATATTTTGTACTTTATCACTACTCCCAATTGCATCTTGAATGAAACAGTTTTTCTGCAGGTTCTTGGGGATCAGCAGTTAATGAATAATCTCCATCTCTCCATTTCCCAACCCCCCTCTTTTTTTTTTTTCTTTTTTTTTTTTTTTTTTGAAACCGAAAGTAAAATAAAGCCTTGTGCTCAGCATAAATAGACATGAATGAAAACACCCTGTTATTGTAATGTCAAGCACCCAGGAGGAAGGTCAAGACTGATGATAGGAGGCACTTTGAGAGAGGATTATTCTGCCACTTCACAAACACTTTGATATCAGAGAATGGCCATAAGTAAAATGCAAATTCATGACTGTGGATATTAATGTGAATTCGAATTTTTACTGACACAAGCAAGAAAATGGAATTTTGAATATACACTACACTTATTTTCATGCTCAGGTTAGATTTTTGTGTGTAAGTTGAAGAGCTAACTGTTGAAATAGTTTCAAGTGATAAATATACTAGAGATAGTGTGGTCTTCTTTGGGGACTTTCTGCAGTCATGGATAAAGACAGTAATTTGTCCAATTATACATCTTAATCCAATATTGGCTATTGGTATAGTCTGTGTTAGGGGCAAGGAATTTTGATTCTGTATGTGCTTCCTAGCTGAAAGTGTCTGCAGCAGGGATACCTGTGCTTCACTTGATGCCAGCCTCACCAGACAAGGTCTTATGGACCTGATATTCATTTCCTACCTGATGGTGACCCCTATGAAAAAACAACATGGCACAAAAGAGTAGAAGCAGAAGGATTAAATTTGCTTCCCAGAAGATCTTGTAAGAAAAATGAGGAAACCACATGTAACTCCCATGTGTTAACACAGGAGTCATAATAATGATGCATTGGAAAATCACTTGCCTTCATCTTTCTTATATCTTTTTATGCCTTCCCCTGGGAGGCCACACCAGCAGGACACCACACTTTTGAAATGTAGACTATATTTAATGTAAGTTAAATTATGGCTTATATGCCATCTTTATCTGGCTGTCCATAAGATTATTACTGTAAAACAAAATTCTCCCAGAGTTTCATACAGAACATCCTGTCCTTGAGTGATTTACTGGCAGCAGTAAGAGTTGCTCAACTCTGTTTAGATCACTACAGTCAGAGACTGGGTCTCCAGAAAGGCTCTAAACGCTGTCATGGGCACCTTTTAAATTTACAATAATAGGAGAAAAATCTTTACAAATCTGAATGAGGCTCTTTTCTTCTTCTCTCTTCTTCCTTATTTTGTACAAAGAGGTCTTAACACTTCACAAGAGCTCATGTGGAGGTAATGGTAATAGAAATAAATAAGGGTTACACTGGTCATCAGAGCTGAAAGAACATGCAAGAATTCTAACTGGTTGACATGTACAACACATTGAAATAGAGACAAATTGAGATGGTATCATACATAATTTGCATGACTTCTTTTTTTTCCACATTGAGAAAAGATGGAAGATAGAAAATACTAACAGTTTCTCCCATTATAAAAATCACAGGCAGCCTTCTGGTGATGTAAGCCTCTAAAATAGTTATAATTATTGATAATTAAAATAATTTGCTAGTAATCTGCCTGTCAATTTCTAACAGCCAGGAATTGATTACTTCCTACAAAAAAAAGGTCATAGCTGCTTTTATTTTTTCCTTTTTTGTGTGCCATTCTGAAATATTTAGAAAGTATAAATTAAAAGAAAATATTGTCATAAATATTAAAGTAAAATAATCTCAAAGATCAACAACATCATGTCACCAACCTGAGTGGAAAAAAATATTTCTTTAGTAAAATAGTCCCACCAGAGACCTAGCAATATCCTAATCTTAATTTTTACTTATCTCTGGCTGTCCAAGATTAATTTCCATTTGTATTTGCTTCTGTGCTTGAATGGTGGTGCCTAATTTGATTAAATGTTAACCCTTTCCTAAGTTTTTAAAAATGTATTGAGGATAATTGAGTAAGAATGTGGTGGCATTACAATATTTCTGTAAATATAATTTTTCAAATGATGTTTAACTTCACCAAATTTAGAAGAATAAATCAAACTATAAAAGCATTTTTTTAGTAATATCTCAACACATGAAAAATACCTTGTAAGGTAAGATAAGACTCAGGGATAGTCAATTCAATGAGTTGTCATTTACTAAGTGGAGTAATAAAGGTGAGGTGACCGCCCAAAGAAACTACAGAGTGTTGATATTAACAACTCATTCGGGAATTAATATTCTGAAATCATAATATCTCTCTCAGGATTCTGTAGTCCAGGGTGAAAGGAGCTCTGGGCAACCTGTTCCAGTTGGATGGTCCCTGGAACATGGCAGGGTTGCTGGAACTCGATGGTCTTTAAGGTCACTTCCAACCCAAACCATTCTATGATTCAATGGTTCAATGATACTGATTCTTTATCATTTTGCTGTCATGTCAAGCCTTGGTCCTTGGCTATTTGCAGTTTATAAATGATGTGTTGAATTTCAAACGCCGTCTAAATTTAAACCAAGATGATGGCAAACAAACTCCGAGACAAATGCAAGCCCCAATTATTTGAATTTTTAATTGAATTCTACAGAATGGATTTTGATACATTTCTGAAGGTTGTCAATGAACAAAATATTGGGGAGGCACTGCTTAAAGCTGCCACAGCCAATGCCACTTTTGGCAATTTGTGTTTTAATTGACAAAGATTTAGTATTTACTGAAGTAAAGAACACTGAGACATACTATTGTCCCCTGATACTGCAGAAGTTCTCCAGGAAACATTTTTTGCTCTGGTTTTGAATGCCTGTGTTAAAACACAATCATCCAAATGCAAATGACATTGCAATTGCTGGATTTCAATGATGTTTCTGACAGGAAAAGCAGGGTAAGGATGTGTATCCATATATTCACTCATTACTCTTTCTCAGAATAGTCTCCAACATCAAGCAATCCTTGATAAAAACTTCCTGACCAAGAAGTGGTATTTTTTCAATAATTATGTAAAGGTTGTGTTGCAAATGTCTATATGAATATGAAAACACATAAAACGTAAAGTGAGATTTAATAGTTTGCACCATTTCCAGTTTTATAAATACTTTGAAGTTACAGCTGTGTGCATCTAAATCTGAGACAACAGATTAGACAACAGATTGTCTAATTAGTGACAGAGAGGAGTGGGACAATAACAAAAATAGAACTCTAATTTAGGCATAGTCGCAGCCTCTTTGCCAGGTTCTCTATCAAAGGTAGTTTTTTTCCCCTTTTTCAGTGAAACAGAATCAATCCTCAGCCCAAGAGGTTCTACTGAGGCAGGTGCCTGCACATTTATCCCTGTCCCCATAATTTCTCTGAAGTCTGTACCACCTGAGAGGCTCTTTCAAAATGTGTTCAATTTTTATATTGTTATTTGCCCTAATGAGATATAAAGCATTTTCCAAATTACCCTACTGTTTGGTTTGGTTTTTTCCCACAGAAAAAAACAGCTGGCTTTGGAGATGGAAAAGAGTTCTTTTGGCAGCAGGTAGTAGGAGTTGGACAAGAAGTAAGAACTGTGTCCAGTCTACAATAAGAAAAGAAGAATAAGCACTAAGATACTAACAATAAGCAAAATACTTTGAATTTTTTGAGGACCAAGCAGATAGTAGCACTTATTTAAAAATACCTTCCAGATATGCTTCTACAGAAAAGAATAACTGGCTTTCTTGCCAGCCAATTTTTAGTATAGAGGAAGATATTAAAGTCATGCTTGGATCATCTTTGCTGGCTTAAGTAAAATTCAAAGAAGAGATGAGGCTTGATTTGTCTTCAATTAAAAAAAAAATAAACAACCAAACTATATTTCAAAATAAATTATTCAACTTAGAATTGATAAAGAAAATTTGTATATGTGAGAAATACATATTTATTATTCTGTTTTTTCTTGGCATCAGGTGAGACTGTTTGAGAACTATTGGTTCCAGTAAAAAAATGTGGATTCTAAACTAGACTGATAGACTACTTCATTGAAAATGTACTAGGAGAGAAAAAAAATGTAATTCTATAGACTTTAAACTGGTCAAGGAATACTTTTTGGGCTCTTATCTAAAGTAAAAATGTGTGAAGTTCTATAGCTGAATCTAAAATTCCTGTGAGGACTCAGAATAAAAAAATTATTCTGAAGTCACTATAGTCTTTTAATCCATCAACTACATATGCCATAATAATATATAATATTATATACAGAATATATTATACATAAATATATATAATTAACATCACCAACATTAAATATTCTGATTAAACTATTTAAATGTACTTAATCAAAACTTTTTTTTTGTGATACTTTTTTACATTGTTATCTTTTGAGGACAAATTAGTACAAAATAATTTAAAAATCAGCATTTTTGTCAGAATAGAAAGATGCACACTTGTTGTGTGCTGTTGCATATCTTTCTGCTGACAGACTGTGCCTTGATGGAGTATCTAAAGATGCAGGTGGGATTTTCTTAAAGCAGACTTAGGTTTCCACCACTTTACACTGGATTTTGACTGCATTCTGGGTACTTGCTCTGCATCTACCATATCAGTTTTCTGCTCATGACACACTTCTGCAGATAGGTAGCAGAAGCACTACAGAGCTTCTGCCTACCACTGGTTTTCCATGGTGAAAACTCAAGGAGGAAAAGCATGGATCAGTTTGTACATAACAGATCCTTTTGCAGTGGACTGGTTACTTCCCATTTTTCTTGTTCCTGTCAGAGAAAGAAAGCTGTTTAAGGGGGTGGGCTGGCAAATTTGATTTTGGGGTTCAGTTCCTGTCAAGGTGTTGAGAACACTGTCTAAAAAACCCAGCCATGCAGGTTTGTACCACTTGAGTGCCCCTGAATACTCTTTGTTTGAAGGAAAACTTGTACACAAATTAAAAAATAAGAATTTTATGGATAAAAATCTTGGGAATCAATTTCCATATACTGTCCCACTGAGCAATGTGTCATTACTGAATTGTCATAAAGATACATGCTGAGCTATTTACAGGATGAACCACAGTAATTAGCTCTATCTGTTGTAATTAGGAGTCAGTCAGTATGTCATCTGAGATAATTATGTTGCAATACAGATAATTTTCCTGAACAGTGGATATTGCATGGAATTATTTGTCAACTAATATGGTGATACCTCTCCAGATAAAAATTTCAATGATGGCTGGGAGAATAAGATATGGGATTCTTATTTCAGATATGGGATCCTAGATAAACTTTGTTGTAGTACTAGGAAATACCATATAGGAAAAATCAATTTGAAAATACAAATTGTTTCCATGGCAATAAAACTTAATAGTTTTCATAGATTCTTATTGAAGGACTAATGAAGATTTTGCATGTAATAGGACTTTATTAGATCTCTCACAGACGAAAACATTTATTTGCATGAAAATCAGATAAATTATTGTAGTGGGTTGACCCTGACTGGATGCCACACATGCACCAAAGCATTTCCATCATTCCCCTCCACAGCCAGACAGAGCAGAGACGAAAATATAACATAGGGTTTATGGGCTGAGATAAGGACATAGAGAGATCACTCACCAGATACCATCACAGGCAAAACAGGCTCAAATTAGAGACACTAATTGAATTTATTGCTAACAAAATCAGAGCAGAATAATGAGAAGTAAAAACAGACCTTAAAATCTCCTTCCCCCACCTCTCCCTCCTGCCCAGCTTTACCTCCTACTCCAGTGGTACATGGGGGTGGAATGGGGGTTTTGGTCAGATCATCACCCCTAGTTTCTCTCTCTGCTCAGGGAGAGAAGTCCATCCCCTGATCCACTATGGGGTCCCTCCCACGGGAGATAGCTCTCCAGGAACTTCTCCAATGTGAGTCCATCCCATGAGTTCTCTGCAAACTGCTGCCATACAACTTCATCTTTGGCAACAATTCTCTGCGAATTGCTGCAATGTGGGTTGCTCTTCCACAGGGCACAGTCCTTCAGGGACAGGCTTCTCCAGTGTGGGTCCCCCATGGGGTCACAAGTCCTACCAGGAATCCTGCTCCAGAGTGCGCTCCTCTCCCTATGGGTCTGCAGGCTCTGTCAGGAGCCTGTTCCACCACAGGCCTCCCACTGAATCACATCCTCCTCCCAGGCATCCACCTGCTCCAGTGTGGGTCTCCTCCTTGGGCTCCAGGTGGATCTCTGCATTCTCATGGTCCTTCATGGGCTGCAGGGGCCCAGCTGCCTCACCATGGTCTGCACCACAGGCTGCTGAGGAAACTCTGGCACGCAAAGCACCTCCTCCCCTGCCTTCTGCACTGAGCTGGGTATTTCTAGAGCTGCTCCTCTCCCATGTTCTCACTCTGCATTTTTTGGCCACAGTTACAATTGTGCAACAACTTTTTTTTTTCCTTCTTAAATCCATTATCACAGAGGTGTTACCACCATTTCTAATTGATCCAGCCTTGACCAGCAGCACATTCATCTTGGAGCCACCAGGGATTGATTCTGCTGGACAAGGACATCATTAGGACTCTGGGAGCTGGAAGAAGGATTGTCTCTTGAGAAAATTCTCATCTGTGGGCTCCCTTGTGGGCTTTGACTTAGGCTCAGCCTACTAAGAGTTAATGCAGAAATAGTTCTGCTTTTATTCATCTGGGCTGTCAAGTCCCTGGATGATGGTGCCAGCCTTGTTTGGAACATGGTTTATTTTCATTGAGGCTCTCCGTGGCTACTCTGAATTAGGAGTTCCTGGTTCCAAAGTCAAAAGGCTTTTCCTCCTGCCAGCAGTCAGCACTTTAAATTAAACATTTCTGGTTTGATTTCCAGCTGGTGAAGAAACCTGTGGCAGAATTCAACACTTAAAACTAAGACAATTATTGCAGCAGCAGGGTGTCACAGCCCAGCTGAATTAGATGCCTGTGTCTGCGGGAAATATGAGGCTCTTCTTACAGGGGGATCAAGGAAACTTGAGGTCTGGACAAGAAAATGCCAAGGTCTCCAATGAATTAATGAAGAACCAAGCTAAAAATTGTGTACCTTTGTGTACTTCTGGATGTTCAGTGATGAGATCTGCAACCAACTGTTTAGCAAGAAAGAAGGCAGCAATTCGCAACTCTTTTTTTAATAGCCAAGCAATGGCCAATGTATGATGGCATGTAAGAGTAGGTTCTGTTTCTGAAGTGGCCTCTGGCTAGGAAAGCGTGAGTCTTCATCCCAGCTTCATGCCAGCATGAGCTTCATCCCAAGTATTAGACTGGCCCAAACAAGCAAGTTTTTTTTTATTTTAAGACAATTATACAGAGAAAGATTCCAATATGAGCTACCTCCCTTTAGTTTTAATCACTCTTCTTTCACCAATAAGGAGACATAACGGAGAAAAGACCTAAGTGAAAAAAAGAGTTTACTAAGAAACAAAAAGGCAAGATACCAAGATAACAGTAATGAGCACCAGATATAAAGGTGTTGAATCCCATGGGCTCCCTGGGAATGAAGAAAATCAGATGTTGGCCTCTGTAGAAGCCAAACACAAGATGGTGGAGAAGTCTTCTCTAAACTATGTGGTGGAGAGAGAAGTGAAAGGAAAAACAATGCAGCAACTGAGCCTCTGCAATCATAGAACCCCCTCTTCACCTAGAAAACAGCAGGGGTAAAACTGAAAACCTGGAATAGCTATGTTTTTGTCCAAAAACAAGAGTCAATGCCGCTGGGCTGCCTCCTCCACGCCACCTGACAGGGGCTCTCCCGGTGGTGGCAGTCCCATTGGCAATGGTGGCTGGAACTGGAGCAACAGCTAAAAAACTTGTGGAAAGAAGAGTCTGACATCCCAGCACAGCTGTCCAGAGTGGCAGTAGTGAAAAGGTCCAAAGAAAATATCTTCCTCTAGTCCAGAAACAGGGTTGCCATGGCAACAGTGGCCAAAAAGGTGTTATGAAATTCTCCAAAACCCAAAAGAGAGCCTCTGCCTCTCACTGCCTGGACTCGAAGAACCTGCCCCAAGCAAGGAGGGCCTTATTTTGGCAGCCCAGAGAAAATCTAAAGAGTCTTTGCCTCCACTCTGAAGCCAGGAGGGAACAAAAAGAGGGCTCTGTGTGAGTGTTCCCTGTCTCTCAAACGGACTCTGGACCACTTGGTGTGAAAAACCCCAGATCTGCTTCCAGACCCTGGGTCTCAATGGGACAGTGATAATCTTGAGCAGGTTGGCACAAAGATGTGAAATACAATACATATTTTTAATGGGTTATCCAGGACAAAGATTCAAAAGGCTAGAAGAAGCTAGACAAGAAAATGTGTATCTCTCCTTTTTGGGCAGAGCTTTGAACAGGAAATATGAACTTTTTTTCTCACTCAATTTGTCTCTGAGCATTTTTATCCAGTTTCAGTATCATTTTGAATGTGCTTCCCCTGTAGCTTGGATATTGTATACACTACTCTATGGTAAGAGAGGTTCAGATCCAAAATTAATATGCTTTGGATACTGAAGACTTCTCCATAAGTCTATTGTGAAATAAGGTGAGAAACTTTCTGTGCTTCGTCAGTCATGGCTTGAGAAAAAATGATTATTCTCTGCATCTTATGGGAAATTTGCATTTAGGTGTGTCTCTGCACAAGATTGAATTGCTGCAAAGCTTAAAACCAGTCAAACTTGAAAAATTCTATGCGACAGAACCAAGCTCTAATAAACAATCTTTATGTTGATGAACTCAGCCAGGAGTAGTAGAGCATGAAAGGGGATGTTGAGTATCTAGTAGAAAGGTAATACTGCCTCTAAGTAGAATTATTTCTGTAGCAGGAAAAAGTTTTAAAAATTCTATTCCATTAACAAAAAGGCACATACACTGGGGAATTTTATCTGTGTCTTCTAGAATGGCATTTTTTGCAATGTGATATTAATGGTCACAGAGGCATATATCCCATAGGCCTGCTTTTAGCTTTTAAATGCACTTTAGTAAGACCATGGAGAAACCAAATTATTTTTAAAACTATGTAGAATAGGCTGTAAATCACATAGTATCCTTATTACACTGCTTAGCTGATCGACTTTATGGATAAGCTGCTCTCAGTTTGGCCTAAAATAAAAGCTGATAACTATTTTGGTTAAAAAAAAAGAAAAAAAAAAAGGTGGAGAGATTATATGTAACTTATTGTAAGGTCTGACAGATGGTTCCCAATTACTCAACTGTATCCTGTCACCCTGACAGGAATGTATTTTGTGTTAGCCTTGAATTTTCCTCTATGAACCCAGTGAGAATTTCCAGTCAAATCACAGCCTACTAGAGAGAAGAGTTACATTTATCACGTTCCCTGTGCTTAAGTGGCCTTTGAGGAAATTTACTGACCTTGTCTGGATTTCTTATGGGTTCATTTTGTGACAAAATAAACTCAAATTTGTTTAGGATCATCATGAAGAGCTGCACCTCATACTGTTATTCTTTTCTTTCTGTCACCTTCAAATGTGGTGCTTGATACTGATTAATTGCCTCTTTTTTCTTTTTACCAGGTGCCTTTGCCAGGTCTCATCTCTGATAACATGCCACTATCTGTGTTTTTATAAGTTTTTGTGAAGCTGAGTTAACTGTTTCTGCTCTAAACCTCTCATAGCCTAAATCTTAACTCAGAATTTAACAGAGCCTGTGCTGCAGACGTGACTGAGGGGCTGAGCATATAGCCATAAAGGCTCATTTAGGTCATTCCCTCTACAGAATATCACTTTTCACCCCACAGGAGTGGGATTAATTTAGTAAGACAATAATGTTGTATTGATGCAGGCAGGGTATAGATCAAACTTATAAAATACAGTGAAATTGTAGCTGCATTGGAATGATTCCAATCCTCATATATTCATACCACAAACATTTATAGTACATTCATGGTATTTTTGCTTCCACCTGCTTCCTTCAGTGTTATGCTCAGAGTGGGTCTGAAATTGATTCCTGTCAACTTACAGTGTGTCTGGGGGAAAAAAAATCCAAATATTTATTAAATATATACTATTTATTTTCAATTACTGAATAATGTTCATTATTCTGAATCTACAAAATATGCATAAAATCAAAAATTAATCTTCAGACATATTATCATAATGTCAAGATTCCTTTTAGCACAGAAACATGAACTGGATAATGATGTACCTTTATTAAAAAAAATAATTAATCTGAGATTAGAGATTGCAATAGACACACAGGAAAAATAATCTGTATTCTCCAAATCCTATCTGCAGCATGTTCTGATGGGGTTTTCCCTCCTATTTTCTTCTTTTCTTGGTTTAAATGAGTGTAATGCACCATACTATTGAAAACCATCTTTGTAAAAGATGCTACATTTTCCCCCACCTAGTGTGGTTTCATTTACTGTGTCACTGGCACCAATTTCTCTATTAATGACTCTCAATCTGATGACCTTGATGAAGATATTGATTGGCAAAGTTATTTTCAGGTGTCTAATTTTGGGGCACTGACAGACTGGAACTTGGTAAACATGTTTTTCCATTTCCATTAGTGAAACGTTAGGTAGTTTAAAAAAAAAAAGTACTGATCCCCCAAATAATTATATTTCATACATATTCTGTCCTGAAAAGTGGAATTAGAAATACCCTGTCTGTCCTTTTATCAACTTCTAGGCAAATCTACTCTGTTTACAGAGAAGTATGTTTCAGTTATTATTTGTAAATGTGATGCCTGGAAATTGGCCTGCAGTCTGAATCCAGGCTCAGGAATGAAAGACATTTTGCCATGGAAGCTTAAAACAGCATCTCAGTCCTTTGATATCCACCCCTCCAAACTTCTGCAAGACTTGTATGCCCAATTCATTTTGGCTATTTGAAAACCACCAGGCTGTAATGATTAAACTAATGATATGAATGATATAGGTACTAAAGTAGCTTTCTCCCAGAGATGCTTTGTCAATTCAGTGCTAACAGAAATGATATTTAGTATATTTGGTTAGGTCAGCTGGGCCATAATAAAAAAAATTTACAAAGATGTCATTTGATGAACAGACTTTTTGGTTCTTTTGGGGTTCAGGTTATGTTTGGGGTTTTTTTGAGCGGGAATGTGTGGTTGATTTCTTGCTTGTGTTTTGTTTTGTTTTGTATCATTTTGTCTAGTTGTTTTCTTTTTTTCTTTTTTAAAAAGCTCCTATCACTGGAATTATTAATTGAAAATAGTGATAGAGGTAGCTCTTTGTTATTTCCCCTGAGTGAGGAATCAAGATAAATTTATCAAGCTTTGTAAGAACAGGATTTGGGAATAGTGGCTGCTTCAAATATGAGTTACTCTCTTGTTTCTTCTGGGAGAATGGGGAGAGCTTTTGAAATTCTACCTCATAAAAAAAAACATTTTTTAAAATTGTATTATCTCAAACATTGAATGTATTTTCTGAGGAGATAACAAACATGTCATCACTGTCTCACTTGTGGTTACAGATTTTACCCCTGTGTACTTCCAAGACTTATTTTAAACCTTTTTTCACTTTCCACATTTTTATTCAGTGGAGTGAGGCTACAAAAAATTAAGAATGGAATTTACCCTGTTCCAATGTTGATAAAAACCAGACACCTTTTTTTTTTTACACCTCCTTCCAGCTGTATGTGTGTCTCTGTTCACATAGAATAAATTGTTTAAACTCTGTAGATGCTCTGGGAACAGTTGGATGAAGGGAGAAGACAATGGAGGGGATGGAGATATTTGCATTGCATGTCAGGAAATGCCAGCTTTTCTGCAGAAAATGGAAATATAGGAGGAGGATAGAATATCCTATCCCAGTAGTCGCTTGTAACCTTACATAAATTTTATGGTTAGATTTATTGAAAATTCATCAGAAAGTAAATACCAAAATTTACTGCTTTAGCCAAGCCACCACAAAGATTCAGAAATATCAAACTTTTGGAAAATACGTCACGGATCCAGTATTCAAAGTTCAAATCCAAATTCAAATGCAGCACAGACTGGGAGTCCCATGTGGCTCTATCAAGAGGGGACTTGGCAATTTTTGGCCTGTAAAGAGAGTTATGACATTAGTTGCCTGAATGGATGCCCATGTGAGGCTTAGCTAAACTGTTTCTTAACAAGGTTAAACTGTACAGTTCATGACTGAACATTTGGAGATCTGGTTTGGGTTTTTTCCCCAAAAGCTGAAGAATTCTGGCAAGTCTAAAAAGAATATTTTCTTGCCCTCAAAAGTGAAATTACCTGCTATCTCATTAGCAGTTAGGTGTCTCTGGAAGTTATGCTAATGTATTCCTCATCTACAACAAGGAACTTGCAATATAAAACCAGACCTTGCAACTGCTTTCTTTCAAGAGCCTGAATCAAAAGTCTGGGCACCAAAATTTGCATTTGATCTCCACAAATCAGAATTACATCTGTCTCCAACCTTTGCTAGTTGCCAGCAGGGTAACTTACTTGAGGTCTGACAGGGTAAGATTTGAATTAGCTCAGCTTCTGAGTCTTCTTGATGTCTCTCCACTGCAGTTTGTCATTCCTGCCTAGCTCTGATATCCCCTGAGGAATGTCAAAATCCAGTGGACCTTAGACAGAGACAGTCATGAATCCACATATGACATTTTTCTCAATATATTTTTTAAGTCCTGAATAAGAATTCCAACCCAACAGTTTCTGACCAGTGAGAATAGAAGACATTAGAAGTAATTAATATATTGTTTTTGTTTAAATCAAAGATGTTTTAAAGAAAAAGAAAATTGTAGAAAATTCTTCTCTCTAAAAGGATTAACAAATATGAGAAATATAAGAATGTTGAGGCTGTTATGGGAATAGAAATCAATCAGTAGAAGGAGAAACATACACTGAGATTAAAGAATGAAGAAACAAACTCCTAGGCACATTTTGAATTACTTATATTTGTAACAGATACTTCCCAGCTATACTTCATGTTATATGTCTGAACAATTTTAATATTAACTGCTGATCAGTGCAGTGGCATGTTCAGTTTTATACAACAATCAGGTAATCCTAAGTCAGATGCACTAGCATGAATAATGACATATAAAGCCTGTAAATACATTAGTTATTTTAGTGCCTCAGACTGTGAAACTTTACACAGAGTTAATTATCTCCATGTTAATGAGTGGTATAATGATAAATACAGAGTGGGTAATTTCATTGTTCAGTGCATTTGAGGAGTTAGGTATTCATCATGGTGTTAAAATTAGGAGTGAATAACCTCAATTCTCCCACAGTTTTTAACATTCACACTATTAATGCCAGTGCCTGCACTGCACTGTGGATGCAAACAAGCTGCTCATTAACAGAAATTAGCTGTGTCTCTGTTCCATTTTGTCTTAAGGTGTCTGAGAATACTGCCATTGTTTTCTGACATTTCTGTATACAGGAAGAAATTTTTCGTTGCCTAAATATTTGAGAAAAACACTCAGAGTGGAATCTTCACAGTTTCTTGACCCCATTCAATCGTTGATATTTACAAACCATCACACCTAGGAAAAAAATAGCAACCTGACTCTAGAAATGCCTTATATTCAGTGGCCATGGGCCTGCTGCTCTAATTACTGTTTTCAGTACCCAAGATCCAGTTTACAAAGTCAGCTCCAGCAGATTACAGCCAGTAGAGCCTCAGTAATGAGAAGGTAAAGCAACATTTCATGGCACCCCAAAGATGGATCTGACTTCATATTCCTACACTGACTTTTGAGCACCATGCTTGGTATTTAGCAAGGCCAGACCAAGAAAATAAAGGCTAGAACTGCTGGGGTTGGGAGATGAGAGTCCCATTGGGAGTGAGCACCTCAGGTATCATAAAAGAAGGGATAATCTGAAAAAAGATTTGTTCTTCTAAAACAAAGTGCAAATGCAGCTCTCCCTGAACTGGTTGCTCAGCCCTTGCCCAGGTTCTCTGCTCCATCTTGAGTCTCCTTGTTTTCTCAAATTATTTAATTCCCATGCTTTGTACCTTATTTCACATCCAATTTTTTATGTGTATTCTATGCTTACTTATGTATCTAATTTTGGCGACTGAATGCAAAAATAAATGCACAGATGAACATGCTGCATTTCTTCTCCTCAGAAAAAAAACTTTTTTCGGCATTTCAGCTGCTTCCCCTCAACACAAACTATTATTGTTTGTTATTATACATTTTATAAACTCTCATGCTTTTCCACATGGGCTTACATTTCAGTATTCTGCTCTGGGGAGCCTTTTGTGGAACTTTTTATGAATAACACTAACTTAGCTGTTGTGTCTACATATAAATCTGATTTGCTTATTATTAGTAGGCAGACTCCAGCCCTTTGTGTATTTTGTTGCTTAATTTTGTTTCACACCTGAGATATTTTGAGAGTCTTTAAACCACAAATGTTCTGCATGATCCCTTCCCAGGATAACTTATTACAATGAAACTTTTCAGTCATGATCAGCACTTTAGAAGGCAGATTTTGCTATCATTTCACTGCAGTCTTTTAGATGATTATGCAACTGATAATCTCTTACTGACAACAGGTCATTTCTCTAAATAGATTTGAGTTTATGACATATAAAATCAAACACCATGTTTCATTTGTTTTGCTGCCTGATTGATGTTCCCCATGCAGCTTGAATACGTGCACTTGGGTGGTGGTGCTTAAGCCTATTCTTGACAGCAGCTGAAATATTTTATATATCTGACTTGTAAGGACTTTATTAAGAATACTTCAGCATTAGTTTAAGGATGAGGAAAAAAGAAACTCTAGGAATGGCAGGGCCAGTGAGTACAATTTTTTGTGTTTAAATGGTCTGAGCTTAATATGAAATTCAAGTAGCAGGAGGAAAATTCAGTGTGACAATAATGAATTGGAAAGAGCTGTTGACTCCCTCAAAGGCAGAAAGACCCCACACAGAGACCTGGACAAACCAGAGGACTGGACAATCACCAGTCATATTAAGTTTAACTAAGACAAGTACTGGATTCTGCATCTGGGATGGGGCAACCCTGGATATTCAGACTGGAGAATGAGAGGCTAGAAAGCTGTGCTCTGGAGAGGGACCTGAGGGTCCTTGTTGATGGCAAGTTGGACATGAATCAGAAGTGTCCTGGCAGCCAGGAGGGCCAACCCTCTCCTGGGGGGCATCAGGCACAACATTGCCAGCTGGGCAAGGGAGAGGATTGTCCCCTCTGCTCTGCACTGGGGAGGTCTCATCTTAAATATTGTGTGCAGTGTTGGGCACTAAATTATAAAAAAGCTATTATGCCATTAGAACACTAAAGGTGAAGGCTCTGTAGGGGACATATGACTAGAGTCTGGGGTCACATGGCATGTTCAGCCCAGAGTAGAGGAGATTGAGGGGAGACCTTACAGCGATCTGCAGCTTCCTCACAAGGGGAAGTGGAAGATCACGTCTTCTTTTTGATCAGTGAGAGGACACACCAGAACAACATGAAACATGTGTCAGGGGAGGTTTAGGTTGGATATTAGGAAAAGGTTCTTCACCCAGAGGGTGGTTGGGCACTGGAACAGGCTCCCCAGGGCAGTGTCACAGCACCAACCTGTCTAAGTTCAAGAAGTGTTTGGACAACACTCTCAGGTACATGGTGCGACCCTTGGGATATCCTGTAATGGGCCATGAGCTGGACTTCAATGATCCAGGTGGGTGCCTTCCAACTCCAACAGGATATTCTATTATTCCAAGTTACAAGGGATAGTTTAATCTGAACTGACAATCATAAAAGAAAGAAATCAATGGCTCCACTTAAATATTCTCAACTGAAGTCTCTTGTGTTTCTCAAAATTAGGAAGCTTTATATGCCTTTACCTTCAAAGAAGCAGAGAAAAACAGTAAGGAGCACTGAAGCTGACAATGGTTTTGTCAGATGACTGTTTGCTGGGGGCTGAGGAGCATTATCACCTTCTCCATGTCCCACTCAAACCACTTTTCAACCCATCTGTACCCAGTTTAATCATTTGGGAACAGGTTGTAGCATTACATGACAAGGGGTAAGAAACTATTTCCTCAAGGGTTATGAGAAGTAAACACATGGCCAATTGTCTAAACTCAAGGATCGTGTTATGTTGATATTAATACAATATTAACAAAATGAGCAATTGATACCCTTTGAGAAATGGTTTTACAACTTCACCTATCTGCACATCTTTTTATATCTACCTATTGTAATATATATATTAAAGTACACATCCAATGAAGGTTTTCATATGTCATATAAATATATACGATATCTTTTATTAAAAATTGGGTTGAGACAAAGGAGTTTAATGCTTAATGAGCAACTATCCTCTTTTTATGGCTTATCTCCAACACTGTGCTCAGTTTGCCATGTTCAGCCCTCTTTTGGTGGTCTGGATGAATAAATTCCCTGATTTGAAGGACAGTGCTACTGGATGAGTTTTATTACTGAACTAGCTTGAATACATTGGTAACAGAGTCAGTCACTCTTGTTTCTGTAATAGGCAGCATGGCAGAACTCTGATGAAAGACAAAAAAGTTACTGAAAAATATGAAAAAGGAAAAAAGAGCAAAAAAGCTCACACATGATCTAAGCACACGGAAACACTTCCACTTATTTTTGAGATGCACGTAACAAGGACATTAATAGAAAAATGGACTGTAGAACCAAACAGCTGAGAAAGTAACTTTTTTTTTTCTAGAAATTACTGGTGTAACAGTTCACCTGTAGGGGTAGGAGAAATATTATATTCATGTGAGTTGAGCAATGGATACTTTTCTGAAGCCTTCAGTGTGGGTTCCATATTATTCAAAACTCCAAATACTGATCCACATTACCTCTGTTCTTAACAGTGCATAGGTTTGGCAATTTGAAATCACATCAGGCCCAACTATAGGTACATTGTATTTTACCACAAGATTTTAAGTTATGATGCAAATCTGGCACTTTTCTGACTTTTTGCTTCCAAATTTCAATTACTATAACATTGTAGAGAAAGAGAAACTCAAGACAATTCATTAAAAACCAAAAGAAGGGTTTGTTTCAGACAGAAATTAGACAAAAACCCTGTTCTGATAATGTAAAGGAGGCATTGAACATTTATTTCCTTGCAGTCCAGTATCATTGTGTGGAAGACTGACTGCCAGGGAACCAAATAGCTGAAACAGCTGTTAAAAACAATGACATTGCTAATGACTTAAGATATTACACACCAGGAAATAAGTTCAGACAGGATCAGGTGCAGAAATAAACCACAAGAAATGTTCAAGGAAAGGAGATAATTTTGTTAGAGTCCAGGAGAGCCAGGCTGGGGCAGCTGAGCCCAGAGCTGGCAGAAGAGATAAGTCAGCCCTCCAAGGATGCCTGTGGAAGAACAAAGAAGAAAAAAAACTAGTTCTGAACCACTGCACAATGTTGGCATGAAACCAAAAGTGTGCAAACTATACACAAATACAGCACAGCAGCAAATCAGAGAGGCTGTGAATTACCCAACCACTTTTGCTCCTTAGGGTTTCTATCACAAAACAGGAGCAAGGAATGAGTCTAATCCTCCAAGCCAGTTCCTTCCTTCTGTGTGTATTTGCTGGCATTTAGGAACCAAAATCCTGTCCCCTACCCTGCTTTTTTTTTAGTATATTGACACAACTAAAGGGCACAATGTGGTGGTTCTGCTGTAATACCACCATTAAGCCATTGCAATCCTGAAAGATCCAAGGAGAAACTACACTCCACATGAGTCAGGGTATTTTAGTCCAGCACTAGACTGAAGTTACAGGCATAATTCTAAAAGCTGTCCCACAGTTTAAAAAAACACAGAGTGGATATAACATTGTCATGGGTTGACCCTGGCCCAATGCCAGTGCCCCCATGAAAGCACATTTCCCCGAATGGTTACTGTGAGATGTGACCCAAAATACAACAAAGCAGGCTCCATCATCTCAGGGGTAAAGGAATACAGCTTTATTACATTTACTATAAACACAAAAGGAAAAGAAAGAAACAAAAAACATACACACACAATGTCTACAATGGAAGTTTTCAAAACCACATCTCCTCCCCCCCACCTTCTCCCATCAACACCATGAGTCAAGGCTTTACCTTCCCAATCCAGCAACCACCCCTCGAACACTCAATTCTCTGCCCAGTACCATCTCTCACTCTACCACCTCCCAGTTCATCAGGAGAGAGGAGTCTGTGGTCTCGCACCACAGACCTCCCCCCGGAAGCACGGTCGAACCCTCCTGTGCTTCCATCGGCACACCTGGCAGCCATCCAGGGAAAATCTGCCAGGGTGCAAATCTTCCTTCCATGTTCAGTGCTCTCACCACTGACCATGGATCCAAACTGCTTCTTGGGTGTCCTTTTTTAAGGATGCTTGGCCCAGTTCCAGAAGAGTGACAGTCTCACATTTGGGACAGCAGTCCCCCCCATATTCTTTCCCCTGGGGCCTGGGGCTCTCAGGAACAGAGATCTCCTCATCCATCTCTGTTCCTTCCACATCTTCCTCTGACACACTGCACTCCTCGTGGCTCCCAGCCATCGCCTCCCCCCGGAAACAGTCTCTGAATTATAGAAAGAAATAGGCTCTGTCCCGTGGCTATGCAAGAGAAAAGTCCAGCCAAAAGCCACTCCAATCATCTCCTCCATCCAGGACGCTTCCCATCCTCTGCTGACATTTTCTTACGTACTCGAACTTTCTCTCCACTTGCTCATTTCCATCTAGCTCTCTCTCTTCTTCAGATTAGGGAGGATTAGTGCTTCTGTGGCTTCCATTGTCCAGGAAGGGGTTAAAAATCTCAGCCGCTGTCTGCCAGAACATCTAACTCCCACAGCTGGCTGACCGCGGCTGGGCACCTGCTTCATTCCTTGCCCTCCCCCTTCTCCTCCTCAGCCCGAGGTGCCAGCACAGATATCACACTTTGAGCTGGCACTGACTGTCTCCGTTCCTCTCTCTGGGGGGGGGCCTGCCCAAAGCACCCCAGGGTCCCTCAGGGCTCTGGCCTGGCCTGTCCAAAGCATCCCAGGGTCCCTCAGGGCTCCGGCCTGGCCTACCTCGGCCCCGGCTGGCCGCATGGCTTACCCCCTCCTCCACCCAGCCGGAGCTGGGCAAGGGAGGTCAGGTCTGATCCCTCGCTGGACCCAAAGAGGAAGTTCCCCTGGGAATGCTCTGCTTTTAACCCCTGTGTGTTTTCAAGGCGTGTCCAGGTTCCTAGTGGCCACCCCAGGTGCCAATATTCACCTCTGGCCACTGATTGGTTTGACCACCACCTTCCCAAGAAACTTCCTTCCTCGTCAAACCACCACACATACACATCAGACTGGCCCACTGCCTACGTACGCTACCAAAGCACTAAGAAAGATAATTCAGTGGTTTTTTTACACCATTAGTCTCAACAATAAATCTGCAGGATATCTTTTTATTAGAAGTAATATATTTCAGATAGATATTCAGAAAACATTTAAGGCTTTCATTATGTGCGTACAAGAAGCTGAGTGCTTTTGTCAACAGTGATAAGTCAAACAGCTTACAGTGAAGCAGCGTGGCAGCGACACAGAGCTGTACAAAACATTTTGCTGCATGGAAATTGTAACACTTCATAAGCAAAAAATAATGGGACTATTTACAAGAAAAACACTCAAATCCTGGATTGACAAGGCAGCACAAAAAGAAAAAAAAAAAAGCCATTGAAGTAGCAGATAGTGTGGAACAAGAAGCTGTGTTCTCTGAAGAAAGACTCCATGTGTGTGTGTGGCGGGGGAGGGTGTGCGCATATCAATTTCTGAGTGATAGAATTTTCAAATGTCCATCACTGTCTTGGAAACAAAGCTAAATATATTACTTTGTTCGGAGTTTCTGGACTTAATGGTCTTAGTACAGAAGAAAAACTACTATTCAAGGGTGTCCATTCACTTACCAAAAAAACCCCCAAAAACCATATATCACTTCCTGCATGATAAATAGAAATCTTACATGAAGACATCCTTAAGCAATACCTGTTTATCAGAATACATTGTTGATGCTATTACTTATAGATGAAACATTCATTGCTGTTCCCTTTATCTGTTTCATCAATGTATTCATCTCTTCCACATCTACTTGGACTGCAAGATCTTTGGGACAGAAATTTGAGTTTCTTTATTAGACTGCTGCCAAAGCCAGCAAGACTCCAGCCCTGAAAATGTTACACTGCACAAAACATGCTGGTATCATTAAGGTTCTCCTATGTTTTAGGTAACTCATGCCTCCATCAAGCCCTCAGCTTTAGTAAAAAATGTATTCTCATAAATATAACTTTCTTTTCAGCACCTCAGAACAACCATGAATTATTTTAACTTAGCTCTTCCAACATTTTTCCCCACAATGGACAACCTCACCAACCAGCATTAGCATCATACACAGAATACATGTCTGATAAAAAGAAAATTTATTCTTCGGCTCATTAAAGTAATTTAGTTTGGATCTTCACCAGAAGTAGTATGATCAGAATTTAGCCTGATATACTTATTTGTCAAGGGTATTGTACATTTGGGGACAGGCTATTACAATGCAAAAATAACACAACCAAATGCCATTTGGTTTACTTGGCATTTTCCCATTTGGCATCGATTTTCATGCAGCAGTGACCAGTTGAAATTGCTGATGCAAGAAATGATAATTTTCTTGATGTGGGATGAATAGAACATGTTAAATTTAGCACTAAAGTAGAAAATTATTTAGTATCTGTTATAGAAGAAAATGTTAAAATAAAGTGAAAAAAACCCAGTTAATGAAGAATTAATTTGTCAGAGCTGTAACTGCCTATGAATCACGAAAAGGGAATATGATCAATTCATATCAACTAATATCATATGTCATGAGTAGATGAAGCAATTGAAAAATAACATTTTTGTAAAGGCCTGTGGCAAGCTTACAAAATAATCCTCTTCCCTTTCTGATGTCTTTGCCTAGGTCTGTTTTGCAGTTTTCTTCTTAATTTGACAGTGCTTTTCCTGAATTTAAAATCACAATTCAAACACATCCATTGCCTGAGTAATTTGTTCGTTTATCTCTAAGTTAGTTTATATAAAGCTGTGAAGAAATGAGGACCAAATGATAATTTCTTCATGGAGATGTTGCTTTGCTCCCATCTCACCCAACCATCATCTCGTCTTGCCCTGGCAGCACAACTCTACTTGGCACATGTTTCACTCCACCCTTTAAACCATTCATCTCTAACCCTACACAGTATGTCCTCTAAATTTAATTTTTTTTCTAATGCATGAGAGAGATCATTTGAGTTTCTATTTCCTACACTGATATTTCTGGTCCTGCTGAGTGCTTTCATATTAATGGCAACCCATGGTCCAGAGTGACAGCAAGATCCCTGGCAAACACAACAGAAATCAACACATGCTTTACGCTGTCAGCATCTTCTTCCGATTGCAGGTGCTCTGCAAAACTCAGCCATGCTTTTTCACTGCCATGAACCTGCACTCCTTTCCCTAACTCTCAATGCCCAAAGCTTCTTATAAAATAATACCTTTTTCTTCCTGAAATACTGAAATATAACCATCCTTGTTCAAACTACAGTGTAAGCCTAGGGGTGCAATGATTATAACCTTCATAGTTTTTAATCCTATATATGCTAATTTATCCATGTTAATCCAAATACAGTTTATAGAGCTGTACATACCCAAACTGCACACAGAGCATGAAACAAATATTTCCATGCAAATAATCTGTAAATAAGTCTGCAGTTATTTTCTAGTTCTTCTGTGGCAAGAAGGTGTTACTGTCTTCATTTTGAGAGACTTCTGTATTGTCTTCAAACTCATCCAGTCAGAGAACTCCCTGACTTAGGAAAATGTAGGATATAAACCAGGCAAAGCAGTTTGACATCAGAAGACAATGAATTTTTTCATTAATTAACAGTTGAAGTTGCAGATGCTTCCCCAGGGCTGTGGTCACAGCACCAAGTCCGACAGAGCTCTAGACGGTTTTGGACAATGCTCTCTGGCACATGGAGTGACTCTTGGGGTGTCCTGTGCAAGGCCAGGAGCTGGACTCTACGATCCTGATGGGTCCTTTTCAACTCAGCATATTCTGTGATTCTGTGAAGGGATGTGAAACAGCCTTGCAGGACAGTCCCTTCCCCAAACTCTTACTGCTCAAAATAAAAGCAAATAAAAACCATATGACAGAATATTTCAAACTGCTGTGTAATGACAGGGAAAGGTTCCTCCAGTGATCTACTGTTTAAAACTGAATTCTCCAGCTAATTTTCAGAGATCAGATAAATGTTCTGTTCCTTGGCTTCCCCATCTGGAATAGCAGTGCATACCTTTCTCGCTGGGGAACTATGCACTTTAATTAATCAACAATTGTAGATTGCTATATAGAGCGGAGCAAACAATCTGGAGTGAACAGTTTATTCAATGAATTCAGCCTGCTTGCAGAAAATCCTCAAGCAGATGGTGTTGCCATCAACTACAGAGGAAAAGAGCGAAATATCACCCCAGTCTGACTATTTCTGATTTGTTTTATTTCACTTACATAATCTTTAGCCCCAGGGAAATATTTCTCAAGGATGAGGAACCTTTTTTTTACAACAGTCTAAGAGCTGCCTCTAAAAATCCAATGCCTATGGGACCACTGGAGCTCCCTCTGCACAATTCCAAAGGAGCTAGGTGGAGGGGCCTTCCATATGCAGTTTGAATGACGGAAGACCACAGGGAACTGTTCCCACTTCAGGGAAGATTTTTACCATATCTAGAAAGCCTCTTTAACCATCTTGTCTTGGCTGAAGTCTCCTGATAATTGGATAGCCTTGCCTTGACATCAGGAACTAAAATGTATATTTTTAAGGATAACAGAAAAATAGCAATCCAGAATGATTTTTGCTTTGAAATAGTAAAAAAAACTATCATGCAGTTTGACAGTGATGTACCACAAAAATTCAGTTACTCAAGAGAACAGAATTGGTTTTTTTATCTTAGGATTCAACTTTTTTCAAAGGGTGGTATCTCAATTTATTTTGCTTTATTTTTTATATGTATTCCCCTGGAGACTAAATTAGGGTTTACATAAATTTTTAGATAGATATTTTATAAATACAATGTTGTGATATTCAGTGTTGTGCTATCCTCTGCAAAACAGCCAACATATCAAATATATGACTGCGTATTAAGATATATAGATTGTAGCATGAGCTGCAATTAATAGCCTTAAGGGCTCACTCACACAGTATTTGACAGCTGTGTGAGTGAGCCCTTAAGGCTATTAATGGTCATTGTGATGACGTGGACTGTTACTCGATCTCTAGTCACACACAGAAAATAGACAAAATGTTAGCTTAAAACTAAATGTTAGAAAGGATTTTGCTGCTGAGTCCGAGCACAGATGGCTTTAGTTTTCTAAGTCCCAAGATGAATTGCCTGTCTGTACCTTTTTTTTTTTTTTTTTTTTTTTTTTTTTTTTTTTTTTTTTCCCTCTTTACAGTTTTAGAAGTACCTAAAACCCACAGAAGTCCTTATGCTTGATATTTAAAGCCTGGGAAACTGCTGCTTTTGGGGCCTGGTATTTCTTCAGCAGCAAAGAACTCCCCAAATTTTTCTTTAAAGTAAATCCTGAGCCTTTTTGCATGTCAGCTCCTGATAATAAAGTAGAAACATCCTTTACTGTTCCTACTTGACTGGAAGTTACATTAGAGATCATTACATGCTTAGTGCCTATGGTGACACATGTTACATTGAGATATAATTGAGATTAAGAGTGAATATTCCTAAGCAAATGGCAAGCCAAACATGCTTATTTGGGTTGCAGATGGGAGAAGGAGTTAGTTAAGGACAGGTCAGTGAAAAATAAGACTTGGAAATGTGTTTGGACCTGAAGTTCTTCCTCACAAGCCATCTGTAAAGGAAAGGTTTATTAGTAATAAACATAATTAGCAATTACTAGTGAAAGTAAACAGATGTTTTGTTTCACAGATTGCTAGGAAATAAAGGCCTCATGGCCCAACACCATTGTTCATTTAAAAAAAGGTAGAAAGAAATTTAATGAAGGTACGTATGCTGTCTTTCCTGGTCAATGTCACATATCTTACCAGAGCTTTGTGTAGCACAAGTATAAAATACAGCCTGATAAAAATTTTGCTTATAAGAGTAAGATGCCACGGAGCTGTTTTTTTTTAAGTTACTTATATTTTTATGTTGAAAATTATATTATAGTAGGTCACAGCTTTCCAACTGAGGCCCTTTTCTACAGAAATTCCCAGAATTCTGATAGACCATGAATCCATTAGGACCACGTCATAGAAGGCTTTAAAATGTGTCTTGATTTGCCCCTTAAAACTCCTGATGAAGTGCATTTGATTAGTCTAAATGAAGCAAAAGGAAACCTTTGTTCTTTATTGGTTTTTGAAAGATTTAGCCTAACACCACTGTCTCTAGGAAAAAAAAAAAATACAAGAGATTAGGACGTCTTCAGTTTTCTGCATAGTCACATCATACTAGACAAAAATTAATTCCTTGCAAACAGAGTCTACCACCTTGTCCTCATTTTGGCCGTGACAGGGTTAATTTTTTTTCAGTAGCTGGGAAGGATTTCAGCATTTTCCCTCTCACACTGCTGGCAATGGTGGCAAATACACCAGACACAGAGGTGAAAGCTGATTTAACAGGAAACCCTGCACAATATCCAATTGTTCGCTCCTATCCCTGAGAAACAGAGAAAACAATCTTTAATTGAGCCTTCTAGCATGACCCATAGGAGATGAAGCCCTGCTCTCCTGAAGGAAAAGTCATGACTTTATCCTGCAGCTGACAGCAGACATCAAGGAGATTTTTCACCAAGGTGCCTTTTATATTCTTTTCTTCTCCTTAAGCCTCCTTTTTTGTCCCTGTTTTTCACCAAAGAATTTGACAAGGTATGTCTTTCATCCTAATTGAATCTTAGACCATTTTTTCTGTGTTTTAAAAGTTACTCAGAAAAAAAAGTGTTCTGTAGCACAATGAGAAAAGCTAAAAATAAAGGTAATTGAGGTATGCCCATTTTAATGAAGTGGTCACTTTAATTGCTAAATATGCCAAATAGACAGTGTCTCTTCGTACACCTTAATTAAGATAATTATTCCTTGGATTCCAGATGTTAAAAGAAAGGCTCAAAGCAAATTTCTGGGTTTGTAAAAGTTAATAACATTAAAATTTTGTTTAAATCTGTGATTTAGTCATATTTGCATAACTAAATTCAAGTTCAGAAACCCAGCTATCAGTCTTTGACCTTTTTAAAGTTACTGTTATTTTATATAATAGGCCACAACTTTGCAAACTTTTTCTGAGGCCCTTTTCTGCAGAAACTCCCTAGATTCTGACTGACTGTGAATCCATTGAAATGGTTTCCTCTTGTGAACATAAATCACTTGCAAAAACAAAATATTGTCTACAAAATTGCAGGGATATTTTAAAATATCAATATGCACTTTAACTGTGCTAGGTTTCAGACTATGAATAGAGAAGGCCTTACTTCACACAATTTGTAGGAATTGGAGATGGAACTTAGCAAACAAACTTGGCAACTGAACTTCACAAAGTATTTGCTTGCAGCTTACAAGTCATCTTTTGCTTTCATTTTGAATTTCACCTTTTGAAATAATAGGGAATATTCTTTCAAGTGAGAATTAATAAGGCTACATAAAACATCTATCTGTGGGTTCCTTCTGCATGCCTCTAACACTTCATGGATAGATAAATAAGAAGGAAGAAAGCACATTTTGCAAGCTTGTTCTGTGATGAGATTGTATGTCAAATGAGAAGACATTTAGTGCTTTGATGTTGAATGAGTTTTGTCTGGATTTTATGAATCATGGTTTGGTTTCTGAATGACAGTTAAAAGGGCTGTGAAGGGAGAAGGGAAATAGCAGACAGAGAGTAATTTTCTCATTACTAGATTTTCAAACACAAGCGTAAAAGCCCATAGTGATCCATGAAGGGTTATTGTTGTAGGAATCTATTTACCCTGGAAGTTTTTCAGTTTTAGGCATTCAGCAAGAAACAAGCTAAGAAAAAAACCTTTAAGGCATGAATAAAATAGGTAGGGGAAAAAAATGTTTATCAGCACACCACTTTGTCTTGAGATTTGAAGGAAAAGGTTCTATTGTTCAAACAATGCCCAGAAATTGTGTTGGAATTTCAGTTCTGCTCACTTTGATAAACATTTCCTAGTCCTCAGTGTGACAATAGCTCAGTTTTTCAGGTGAGGAAATCAGGCTCAGTTTTACCAACCTAAAGTGATAGAACTTTAATTAAAAGGAGATGACAGAATATATTCTGACAGATTTCAGTGTGCCTATCAGGAGAAGACAAAAGTACATCTACATTGCTAACAGGCAGCTGGTGTGTGGCTCTGGTGCTGCCAAGGAGTTCCTGCTGGCATCATGCTTTCTATAAGCACATTTATTATTTAAAGATGTATCAGAGAAGAAAAAAACTTATTCCTAAAGTGAATTAGGACTTTGCATTCTGTCTCACCAGGGCTGTTTAAGGAGGATACCAGCCTGTTCTCTTCCATAACAAAGAGGGAAAACTCCATTGCATCCTAAAACCTACATAAAACAATAAAGTTTACACTTTTCTTAGATGTGCTTGTCTTACTCAAGAAGACTAACACACTGCAAATATGTTCTTTCTTCATAAATAGAATCTTTCAAGTACCCAGTCCAATTTAAACTTTGATTGTTTCTTTTTTGCTTCTGCTGCTTATAACTCAAAAGATAAACACAGTCATAGAGTACCCAAACAAGTGTCAAGCCCATATTGAAGAGTGTGTGGAGTGCTACTCTCAGAACATCATTAAAAACTCCCTTCTTTACAAATTGACTCAGTTTATTTTCTGAGAAAAGTAATAGCTGTAATAAAGGAAGTGGTAGGAAAACCAACATTTAGCAGAACCGTACTTCCATTATTATCTGATATATGGACACTCTCACAATAACAACAGTTCAGCTCCATATTTAGCCCCTTCCATTCTATATTAACAGGGTTTGCACAAATTTTATTTGCAAATACAAATTCACACAAGTTTTACTTCCCTTTCTAGGCATGCCCATACACCTAAACATAATATGTGTGGAAAGATAGTGCTAATTTAGATTTGTGGCTGTGCTACAAAAATGCATGAATCTCAAAGTCTCCCAAAATCCCCAGCTGCTGAGACCTTGCAGCAAATACTCACCAAGGGATTTTCAGGCATTTATAAAAAAAAGTATTTAGAAGGGTAGTGTTACATTGCAAGGATCAGTAGGGTGCACAAACATTAGTAGCACATATAAAAAATGTAAAGCACCCATGAAAATTAACAGAACTCATAAACGTAGATGGAGGAGAGTTCAATTATTTTTTAGTTGGGCAGGACTAAGTGTATATTAGAGAAATGATGTTAAAACCAACAAAATTAACACCGAAGTCATGTATCAAATAGCTTCCATTTGCAAGCTGTTTTTTTTTTGTTTGTTTTTGGTTTGGTTTTTGTTGTTGTTGTTGTTGTTGTTGTTGTTGTTGTTTTTTATTGCTGTTTTCTAATATTTCTTGCTAAATAGTAATTTATGTCCCACACATAAATTACCCATTTCTCTCTCTGGACTGCATATGCTTAAAACTGTACTCCATTGTATTACTTCTCATATAAATATTAACAAATTCTGTGTTACCTGCAGCTTTTGTGCCAATTCCCAGGGGTCAGTTAAGCCAACACAAGCTCTGCTACACTTTAGATGTAAGGAGGTCTAGTAGAAGCATGATCTCTTTACTGGTTAGCACCATCCTTCCCATACTCCTCCTCACAAGGAATTCCTCTTTGCTCCCATCTGTGGGCTAACCTGGAAATTCATTGCAAGACCTTTAAAAGAGAAGCAAATAAAATGCTTCCTGTGGCAGATTATTGTGCCTGCCATGGTTCTGACGTGGGTAACAGACAATATAAATCTCATGCTAGCATAAGCAATTGATGGCCTTGTGGTGAATCACAAAGAACACTCAGAAAGACAGAATCTAAAGACTCTTTCCAAGAGTTTCTAAGCAGAAGACCATGTTTAGCATCTCAGCCAGCTCTAGTAAGCTCCATTTAAAACAAAAAATATACAGACTGGAACATGTCTCACTTGCCAGGTGTAATGCTGGGAGTCTTGTGTTCCTGATTCTTCCATTTTCAGTGCCTTTAACAAAAAAACTTACACTCACCAAATAAATAAATAAATTGAAATCCTCCAAGAGATCTTGTAGAAATTGAGAGACAGATGCATTAATGTTTTGGTAAGAAGTAGGTGAAACTAATGTATAGTTATGAATGCTAAAAGCACTGGGAAATTGAAACGAGTGATCTGCACAGAGGTGAGAGGCTGATGATACAAAGAGCTAAATTGCAGGGAGATTAAACAGTTTGTGTATCAGTCAGCACTAAATAGCTGAAAAACTTCACAGATTAGGACCACATAGTGAAGTGGCATAAGGGAGGCATCAATAAGGCCAGCAAAGACACCTCAGGGATAAACTCTGGCCTTCTCTCCAGTTCCACATGGTAAATGGATGCTGGCTTCCTCTCCAGTACAAGGATGGTGTCTCTGTGAGGACCAATAAATGTATTTATGAATAATATTAAGCATTTGTTCATTGGATTGGTTACAAACAGGATTTTGTCTCGTACTGGCATTGGTGTTCATGTGAGCCACACAAATTAATCAGCTTAATAGCTAGGGATGCCAATTAACTTTTGGATGAAACCCCAATGAAGTCAACACCACATCCACTGAAATAAAAGCCAGAATTGCCAGTGATTTCAGTTGTGACAGGTGTTTCTCCTAGCAGGCATCTCTGTGCTGCACTAGGATCATGCTGAACTACTTGCACCAAGGAAAATATTTCCTCATGGCCTCCACTCCCTTTGCATGGAAGTGAACAATGTGGGAGAACATCCATTCACTTGATTTATAAAGGAGGTTGCCCAGTACAGACTCCAAAAGCTAAAGTCAGATAGCAAAAGATGTGACATGGATGAGTGAAAAGACTGCAGAGCTCAGCAGGACCCATGTCCTGTATTCAACAGAAACTGTGGCCAAATAATGGACACCAAACATTCACTCTCATGGAGATTGTGGAGTTGTGGTCTGGAGAAAACTGAGGAAACACTGGAATTCTTTCAAGCTTGTCAAATGTTTGGAAGAGACACCAACAAATCCAACAAAAATCTCTTTTAACCTATGTACAATTTCAACCTCATTGGAAAGAGCAAAGGAAAGCATTATTCTGTGGCATAGTAGCAGAATTGTTGCCAAAATACCAAATGGAATTTTAAAAAGGAAAACTTTTTAATTAAAAAATTCCAACAACTTAATTTTGAAAGTTATGTAACGTAATTATTTGATTTAATTTTGTTCTGGTTTGAATACTAAAAGCTTCTTCAAAATGTACTCTTGTCTTAAAATTGCTTCAAATATGTTGATTTTTTCCTATGAAATGAAATTTTATTGGGGAAAAAAAAGCAGGTATTATTCTAGAGAGAGATAAAGAACTTACAGCAACTGGAAAAACAGGAAAAATCAAGAGAATATAATGGTACTGACTTGTACAGCCAATGTGGTTAAAAATAAGGAACAGAGAATAGAAAAATCAAGGCAATATGAAAATCCGTTAATGAAACATTTTCATATAACATTATGAAATGAAAATGATTTTGTTTATGTTGACTACTATAGTAAAGAGAAAGAAAATTTTTAAAAATTCTGAAGATGAAAAATATGAAGTCCACCTTTCAAAGAATCCCAGGAAGATGCACACAAAACACCCTATCCCCTTTGCCATTAAGGATGGGTAACTCCTAAAATTTAATTCACATTTTTGTCTGACTTTTATTTTCCAATACATCTTAATCAGATGAAGCTGTTCTGCTTTGCATGAGAACTGAGGAGAGGCCTGGGTGCCCCTGGTGGATACTCAGACTAGAGAATAGTTCTCAATTCTGTCTAACTCTCTAAATATTTGAACAGCTTGAGCAAGAATAACAGAGGGATGATCCCCAGAATAGTAATTATATTTGAGCAGTCATTGCAGTTGGGCAGTTCCTTGGGCATTTGTTTAGGATGTAGAAGAGGCAGGTATTTCTGTTATCTGTCATGAGGCAAGGTGAGAAAGGATTCCCTGCCAGTGAACTTTATCTGCCTTCAAGTTCATGCCACTCTAAAGAGCCAGAGCGGTACCTAAATACTGAATTCAGTGAATTTAACCCAACAAGGTATTCAGGACTATCCAAACTGCATGCCAGGATACCCTGGTCGAGATTTAAAACAATAAATCATCTGTGGCAGCTGTTATTTAACCTATGGTCCATATATTCTCTCTCACACATACACACATACATGTAATATGAAAATATGTCCTTTTGAAACTAGCAGAAAGCAGTAGTAGAGAGCTTTACCATAGTTATACTACTTAAGCACACACTTACTCACAAAATTACAGGCACATAAATAACTTTAAAGACTAAAATTTCATAAAGGATAAACAAAAGTTGTAATGATTTCAGGGGAAGGAGGATGGAATTTTAAGAGAATTTTAATTTTTGAATTAATAAAAGAAATAATTTTTCATAATTCTGGGCACTCCTTTTTAGGTGAATTCAGAGAATCTTTTTTGAGATGGAGGAGTTGCTCTGTTCATATTCTTACCCAATCAAAAAATTGTGTTAATTTTTCTAATTTTATTATTAATCTCTGGCAATTACAGGTTTTGTTAATGCTATGTATAGGTTTCATAAAGCAGTAAGTTTTGGGTTTTGTGACTTTGCTGGAAAGAATTGAAAATTTGTCCAAGGAATGTAACATAAAGGGATTTTTCTTTCTTTTTTCTTTTTAGCTGTATATTTAGTGTCTTCAAAAATGGCTTTTGAATGCCATGTAGTAGGTGCTATAAGCAAGAGAAGCATCACATAGAGGTTTCATAAAATGACAATCCGAAATACACTGAGACAGATTACACAGGCCAAAGTCACTTCAAATTCAAATTAAATTCTTATAAGGCCAAGCAATCATGCAGCTTTTTAGTGTTCATCATGTGGCTGTTTCTGTTGATTTCTGACTCCTTTTCCTTGATCTCAACCCTTCTAATCTGGGTCAGTTTAACCACTGCAATGTTTCACATCCATGGTTCTTCTCAAAAAAATATCTGATGTAACACTGCAGAAGATGGAGTTAACTCAGTCCTAACAAGCTAAAACCCGTGTTAAAAGACCTGTGCTGGTTACACAGGAATTCAGAGGTCTTCTCTGTGTTCCCAGAGAGCAGACTTTCTGCTGATAGAACATTAGGCAGTTGATGCAGGTACTTTGCCTTCTGAGCACAAAGAAATTTGAAGACCTGGTGGATTCCAGCGCACTAGTCAAAATCCCCTGCAGCATCCTGCTTTTGTCAGAGGCTTGGAGGCCTTGCCAGCAACCAGATTTTCTCAGCTCTGCTTCCATCAGCCACAGGACTTCCCTGCTGGAATCTACTACACTTCCAAGCAATAACAGAAGGACATCAGGATATCACTTCATCAGCTACTGAACAGATTTCAGTATGATTCTTCACACATTCTGGGCTCTCCAGTTAAATGTAAACTCAGTGTAAGAAAACCTTAACCACACAAGACACCTGATGGAAATTACAGCCTTCTCAATGAGCTTTTAGGGTATAACAATTTCTATTCCATTTTACACTACACACGTATAAAAACTATTGTCCTTTAAAAATGTATTTCTGTTGCGGCTAAGATCCTCATCTTGCGTCTTCCTCTTTGTGAGAAAAGAATTAAAAGGGAGCATGCATGACTGCAGAAGATTTTCTGCTGAATGTTGTATATTGCTGTCATGAATATTGTGGCTACATATTGCAGTCAAATCAATAGTGTGAAACAAAGTTTTGTTTCAGGATGTTACCACTTGGAACTGCAGAAAACAGTCATGTCGTTTTAATGAGAGATCCTAGGTTGGCACATTTAAAACTTACACATCAGAGTAGCTGAACAAAATAAGCAGGACCATATTTTGCTATCTCAAATGAAAGAGTTAAAAAGATGTCCTGGATGGGAAGGCTGGACTCAGAGTAGTGAGTGCATTACGGGACTTTTCCTTGTTTTGTAAAAGCCATCGCCCCTGTCACTACTGGGGCATTATTAGCAGAATTCTCATTAACAGCTGGATTGACATTAAATCCAGTATTTCATTTAGGCTACTGTAGTATGACCTACTCACAAATGCAAAGATCTTCATGATCACTTCATTGATCTTTCTACCTATTTGTTTTTCATTCAGCTTTGACTGAAATCTGTTAAACCCGCATTGATTGCAATGGCAGTTGATGCTGCAGAGTTTTATTGAAAGACAAGGAGATAGATAAAAAACCAAAACAGCTGAACCCCATAATTTCTTACACCTGTGTAGTCTTCCCAAGCTTCATTCCAGAGGTTTCAAGACTTACATGCATTCTCACACAGGCTTGCAGTAACAGTGACCCTGAAAATCATGCCATTATATTACATGGGAAATTTAAACCACCTAAAGCACACAATAGAAGGGAACTGTTGTTGATGTATCCATTGCTTCACATTTAGAAAGAAATTAGTGTGCCATGAAATTCCCCTACTGGAATGTGATTTTTGTAAATATTTTTAAGTTTGGAGTAAACACATGAGAAACATCAAAGGGCCTAAATCACAAAGGAAAGTGAAATTAATGCATTTTTAACATTAGTAATTACCAAAGCAAAATGGCTACTTGTACATCTTTAGAACCAAATAATAACTTCCACAGAGTTATGTCATCCAAAGCAGGCATTAAAAAAAGTGAAGAAGGAGCCTGTTGGGTATGCAGTGAAAGCTAAGAAAGATCTCTCAGACACATCAGCAAATAAAGAGTTCCAGGTAAAGCAATTCTTCCTTTGCTTAATGAAGGAAAATTGGAATAATATTTGATTCTAGTGGAGTAATGTTTAGGTCTAGTATTCTATTGTACAGAATTAAAAAAAAAAAAAAAGCCAGGGACTGCTTTAGCTGTCAGTTAGTCAGAGACTTCAGCTACCCTAGATTTATTCCCTCATATTAAATCCTGGTTTTCATTCATCTATTCCTCTGCAGAGGAATATTCTATCAGCAGAGGTATTATGCCATGCCTGCAGCAAAGTAACACGCCTGCTTTGGCATCAGGCTGTGCTGGATGTGTGCAGTATTGAATGGAGGCTTGTTCAAGCTGTACATTCTTTTTTGGTGGAAAAATACATGTCTAAGTGTTTCATATGTATGTCTACTTTCCACAGTTTCAAACACCACTAGGTGAGGAGCCAGGGTCATCACTGTGAACCCCTTTCCTGTACATTAGCATATCAGTATACAGACACTGAGCACTGCCATCTCAGTGAAGGAAGAAGAGTCTGAAGGAATCAGACTCTTCTCAAAGCAGACTTCTCTTTAACATATTTATACGAGATATACACAACAAGTGGGAATGCAAATCATTGATTTTAGCTTGCTTTATTTCAGTCTTATCAAGTGCCTAAGAGTTGTCAGTCTCATAACTGAAATATTTTTAGTGTTAGTTATACAAGACATATTTTGTGTTTTGGTTCTCCAGGATTGCATGAAGTACCATCAACTTGATGGGGTATTATTCAGCCAGAATGCAGTTATAATATTTGCTTTTAACTTGCATGGCCACATTTTTTGTGGGGAAGAGACAAATAAAATAAATCAAGACATGGGGAGAGAAAATTAATTTATTGGAATTTCACCAGAAGTCTCACCATGGATATGAAATTTGGGAAGAAAAACCCACTTATTATTTTGGAATTTATATTTTAAAGATCAAAGGATTTCACTAAATAATATTGCAACATGACTTTCATCTTTAAGTTTTATGATACAATACTTAAAAGTACTTAAAATTCTTTCTAAGAGATTAATAAGAATGATACAAGGCTTGTCACAAAAGTTTGTGTTATTTCTTCCAGCAAAATATGCTGGGTCAGATGAGCTAAAATCTCAGAAGTTTTTGTCAGCTTTGGTTTCACTGTCAGCTTTGCTCAGCTCCAATACTCTACCCTGGTTAAGTACCCATAAACTGGACCTTTGTAACAGGCTGATTCAGCATGCAAGGATTCTGACAGTTTTCTACACATGGCATCTCTAATGGAACTTCAAAACTTCTCCACACCTGTTATGTTAAATCAGAAAGTCACACATTTCTCTTAGTTTTTCGGGGCATAAGATTATCATAAAAATAATTTTGACAGAAGTTGTTAGAGATTTCAGATGATTTTGTACAGCCTTTGTTAGATACCATTTGACAGATCTTAACCCAAGCAGTTCATCTGCTGGTGATTCTCAGATATGCATGAACAGGATTCTCTTCAGAAAGCACACTGTAAATCCCTGGTTTAGGTTGCAACACATGTGAGTTGTTTTACATGCCCAGGGGTTTCATGACTTCTGTTGCCTATTTCATGCCAAAAGGGTGTTATAGATGCAATCTCCAAACTTAATTATTACCTGTGAGCTTTAAGGTGCAGAGTTTTTTGCTTAGTTATGTTGGTTTTGGTGTTGTTTTGTTAAGTTAGGACAGATGATGGACATTTGGTTTTGTCTGTGTAATCCTGTAACAGCTCTACCACCTGAGCATTGAAAAGTGCAATCTCTCCCGCTGTCTAACCTGTTTGCACATGCACACACACACACTTTAAACTATTTTATTAAAGCTTATGAGTACTTGCATTGACAGTTTTGGCAGAAGTGCACTGCTGGCAATCAGTGTGATAAGCAATGACTTGTGATTGTGGTAATAGCAGCGACATGTGAAGGTAGTGACAGATCTGGAGTCTAACGTGTTCATTGAAAACATGCATTTAAAAGATGCAAATTTCCAAAGCAAGTGACAGTTGCTGCCTTGGAAGCAATTGATACAGCATTAGACCTGGTTACTATTAGACCTGGTTAAACAGCAGGATTGCCAGTTCATTGGTAAATTTTTTTTTTTCAAAAGCTCCCCAGTAAATGACCCTTTCTTTCAGTTGGTGACAAGCAGTGCTGATCCATTTTATTGCTAACAGCAACAGCAGAGTGCATTTAAAAAATGTACTGAAGCTTATCAGGGACAGACAGGGTGGTTTGAGATACACAGCCTCTTTTGAAGCCCAGCTGGCTGAGCCCCACCCTGAAAATTGTGCTTCTTGTTAGTGCCCAAGAGGATGATGGTCACAAACCCGTTTCCTGCTCCTCACTTAAATCTCTTCTGCCTTTTGTCTCTTCTTGGCTCTCCTTGCCCTTTGCATTTTTCCATCAGTGTTGCCAAAGCAGAAATTACAGGTTATTAGAGATACACACTCCTGCAAGTATCTATGGACTATTTTGTGTCTCTCTCCACAACCACAGCTTAAAACTCCTTCAGATTCTCCGTGAACTAAAGGTGTCTTGCTCCACCATTCTGGCCTATGTAGATCACCAAGGTGCCAAATTTCCCAGATGTCACACTGTCTGGCTTGTTTCTTTGCTCCAGGTCATCCTTTCCATCCTTTCCTGTCATGTGCAGGCTGTGGAGACAGAACTGCCACTCCTGAGACTCTTGTGACATCAGAGATCCTCCTGGATTGCACCTTATACAAGTATCAGTGATTTTCACACTCTGCATTCCCCAGAAATTAGGTTTGCTCCTTTTTTACTCAAGTATCTGTCTTACCAGTGTTCTTCCTGCATGAATGTTGAAAACAAATGACACTGACAATCAATTCTGGCCATTGTATGATGTACGAAATCAGTTCTGGAAGATACCTGAAAAGGAATCTTTTAACCCAACTGGAAGGCTCTCAAAGCATCTGCTACACCTACACATAAGTTATGCTGTCTTATATTTCACTGTGCAATTATAGGCAGTAAGTGCTGGGTTTTGGAAGGGCAGCCACTCCCATTTGTCTTCTCACTTAAAATCCTTCAGGTTCTGGTGATACTCTGATTTCTTAGCCCCAGCAGAGTGCAGAGCCTCTCATCCAGCTGAGGTTGCTGTTAGTACTGGAATCAGCATGGATATAGCTGTGGAAATGGAAGTTAGAAGATGCCCTTTCCTTTCATCAAAACCCCCAATCAATGTGTCACTGACACACAGTAGCTGGTTTCTCATGGCCTGGGGAAGGCAGTGTCACAACCATCATTAGTGTGTTGATGAACAAGAGTGGCTCCTCCTGCAAATGCCAGTCAATCACTTTCCCTGATTTATTTCAGGCTCCTTCAGCTTTGGCAGCATTTCTAGTACACAGGGAACACAAATGGTTGGAGATGATTTAGTGTGATGAAGAGAAATATTTGATACAATTGGTATGGGAAGCATTCTCAGGCACTTTCTGCAGCCACATCAGAAATAGTAACTGCACAGGTGGAAATATTCCCTTCTGTCCTGCACATGAGTTAAAGTAGAATGACATACTGAAGCTGAATGTGTGTCTGAGGTGTCTGTCAATTTACCTCAGCATAAGGAAGACATTTGTAATATTTCACCATTGAGACCAGAATATCAAGAAATATCAAAGTTAAGTTACATTCCTG
>VZRH01008195.1:985364-1003355 GCA_013397555.1 Urocynchramus pylzowi
AAAAAGAAGACACTGCTATGTCATCGTTCCAAGTTCTTGATTTTTAAAAACAGATAGTTCCTTGAGGAGAAAACTTTCTCTGTTTGAATCTGCGAACTATGAACATCATCTGCAGAAGCTGATGACCATGTTGCTCTGGCTGTCACTACACACCTGGCCTTGCAGGCAGGGTTATCAGCACAGACCCAACATTACAGGCACGTTTTTGTCCAGCCCAGAGAAGAGGCAAAGTTCCTCAGGAACTCTACCCCTATAGACATAAGTTATATAGAATATCTCCTCATGGCCAGCTATAGCACTACGCTCCAACACTGAGTAGAATGGAAAGGTCACCTGCTTTGACCTGCTGGGAGTGCTCTCTCTAATGTAGGCTCTTGGACTTCTTTGCCCCAAGGGCATATCTCTGACTTCTCTCCAGCCTGATGTCAACCAGGACACCTGTGTCATTTTCTGCAATGCTACTCTCTCCAACCTGTCTGTCATCAGCCTGCCCAGGTGCATGGGATTATTCATCCACAGCATGAATAATAGGATATTTTTTTATTTCCCTCTATTAAAGTTCTGAACCTTTGTTGAAGGTACTGATCAGCCCATTTCTCCAGACTGTCCACATCCCTCTGCATGGCAGTGAATCCATCTGGTGTATTGACCATTCCTCCTGACTTTATACCAGCTGCAAACTTGTTGAGAGTGTGTTCTGCCCAAGGCATTTATGATGATGTTAAATAGCACTGGCCTTAATGTATTCCCTAGAATACACCTCTGGTTACTGATATCAACCTGGATTTCATGCCACTCATCACCATCCTCTGACTCTGACAGTTCAGCTAGTTTTTAGACCACCCCACAGACCACTTATGTAGTCTGTACTTTATCAGTGACTCTAGAAGGGTGCATTAAAATCTAATTGGAACTCTTGATTTTACAGGATAGCATACTCTGTGAAATTAATCTTTATTTCATGAGTTCATTCAAAAAGAAAGCAAACACACCAAACAAGGGCTGAATCTGTAAAGATTAGTCTAATGTGGATTAACTAGTTCACCTCCTTGTTAATTCATTCACGAACTTTGCAAATTCTCTAATCCATTACTCATAACATGCAATTCATGACTTGTGCACCTATGAGCAAAATAATTACCCAGCCAATGATGAGAATGCTCATCCTTCCTCCTCCATCACACTGTAGGGTGAAGAAGGACCAGCAGAACACTGCAGAAATCCACATGTGGTGATAATTTTCTACTTGTTTCCCATGTACCACATGGACTGTTAAGCTGTGGTGCAGAGGGGATCTCCTACCACATTAGTTAGGAAGATGATCCCACAATCATATTCATATAGTTTTTTGGAGTTCACAGCTTGAATATTTTTTTGTTGTTGTTGTTTTTTACCCCTTCTCCCCTTTTGCAGATAAAACATGAAGTATTTTTTAAGGCTTTTGTTTATGCGGTCTTACATTACACGATTAAAGTTTTAAATATTGTGTGGAAACATGCTTGACAGCTACTTGAAGATTTTAGCTCACTGTTAGATATTATCTGCATTTCTAATGCAGATCTGTTTAAAGAGCAATTAATCAGCTTTTTTTTCCTGTTTGTATGCTTCTAAACACCCATCATAATATATAGCTGTATTTTCAAGATCAAGAAGATTACAACTATTCAAGGATACCCTATTTATCTTTCTGTCCTTGGAGACAGTTATCAGAAGTTTATGGATGCTTGTGAGTTATCAAAAGAAAAATGCCTATAATGAAAGTTACAGAAAAGACATGTAATGAGTAAGGAGTAATTTAAATTCAAAAGAATGAAATTAGATTCCATAATGAAAGATGCTGTCAAATTATATGGCAATACTTTAAGTCACATAATGACAATTTATGCTTATTGCAACAGAGTGATCTGAATTGTGAAGAAATGGAAAATATTTAAAGAAAAGAACTGTGCAAATGTGATGAATCATCACCTTTCTTTTTAGATAAAGACAACTTAGAGCTTTGAGAAGGAACTGATGGTTCTCAGCTTATCTTTCAATTGGGTTTTTCTGACAGGTACAAATTTGACAACTTTTAAATCCAGCTTTTTTATAAAAATCAGAAGATTCTTCCCACAAACTGCTTATTAACCTGCAAGAGGTTTCTGCAGTAAAAAAATGTTTTTTGCTTGCTTGTTTTTTTTAACTTGATGCATCCAGGGTTTGCACAGCATTTCAACACAGTGTTGCGTTTGGGAGCGTAATGTATATTGAAGCACAGAATTGCATCTGAAAGTGTCCCACCTATGAAACTGTGCACCCACTGAAGCCCTAAAAGCTGAAGAAAGATGGAAACAGGAAATCAGAACCTTCCTGTTGAATTTGGGCCACCCTTTCCCTGGGCAAATTCACTGCCAATACAAAACCAGCGATTTAGGTAGAAGACCTGATAATTCAAAATTCTCATGTTTAAAGAGGTTTTTGTTTAAAAACTGTTCAAATAAACATTTTGGTAGGGCATGCAAAGACCAAAGAGTTTGAGTGTATCTTGTATCTCATCATCTAAATTCTAAGTGTTTGGATCAAGCAAAAGTCTCTGGCCTTTTGGAGAGAATTCCATTGATGTATATAACTTAATTTAATTTTATGCATGTGAAATTGTGCATTTTTAAAAGCAGCATTAATATTCTTCAGCAAGAAACTCATGGTGACAAGCCATCACCATGCCTTGGAGTCTAGGTAATGCTGATTATATTAAAATACCTCACCAGTACAAGCTGATGAAACCCACGCATGTGCACTTATTTGCATGAGGAGAACGTAACACTTTTAGCTGCAAAGCTGTGTGTTTAATATCAGTTTTGCCAGCACCACTGAAACTGGAGTACTGAAGCTAATTGAGTTGGAAAACAGTGCAGGAAAAGGAGGAAGCTGAGACCTCACACACCCTGATGGACCTCCAGATCACACCCCAGTATGATTAGGAGGTGAAATGGGGGAAGAAGAACCTGATAAAAAATATAAAATCAGTCCCCCCCAGGGACATTTTAATTAGGGTTTATTCAGTGCCATGTGATTTGGTGAGAAAGCAGCTCCTTCAGAATATGGTTGTGTTTGCCTGTATTTCTTTTCTCTCTATCCTCTCTTTCAAGGCAGTAGATAAAACAGTCCTAAAGTAGAAAATGTAGGAGCAAGTGGAGGACGAGGATTTAATTCCATCATTATTGTAATTATGTTTCAAGTCTTCATCACATTAGCAGTTCTAAAACATTAATAATGCTGACAAAAAAAAAAAANTGTTCTTCATGAATTAGAAAGCCTCTGGAATGATGGTATAGAACTTCTGTTCAGTGCCCTTAAATGTTCAAAAAAAAACAACCCCAAAAAAACAATACACTGCCATGTTCCTAGGGCCATTGGGTTTCTACAAGCATTGCAGTGTGAAGTGTTATGGACTCTGTCATGCAAGAGGTGGTCTGACTCGAAGATCAACTTCATTCCACAGCCTCAGAAAGCAGGATTTTCATGAATAAACAGACTATTTTGATGCTAATCACCTGTCTCACTCATCTGCAAAGGAAAACTGCAGTTTGCTCCCAGATGTAGCCAGCAATGTTGAAGCGAAGTGCTGAGTTGCTGAGTTTACAGAAACAATTTAAAATATTTTTGTTTGCTTAGCAAAATAGTCAGCAAATAAATAACTTGATCTCTAGCTCTAAATATAAGTGTAAGAAGCTGAGTTCTGTTGCCCGCTGTGTTTTCCCTTCAGGTAAGGCATTAGTAGTGAAATTTGCCTCAATAATCAATTCTTTCACTTATTGTTTTCCTATTTTAGTGAATGACTATGAAACTAAAATATTTATTTACTAATTTGATGTGGAAGAATCATCCCTATGCTGTGATAATTTGTGCTAAGGTGCATATAGGACCAGAACATGTGCCCTTAGTATAAAAGTCAGCTGATACATAAAGCCAACTTCCTGCCCTAATAAAGGAAACTTATATTAATGAAAACTTTAGGGATTTCTTTGCCAAATGGGACCTGATACTGAATTTTTTACAGCAGTTTATTTCTTTATTTACTACAGCAGTTTTATTTATTTACAAACATTGTTGCTATCAATACCAATAATTTTTCTAAACATTGATTTAACAAACCCTGATTACAGACATAGACATTTTGTAGGTTTTTGCTGTAATCGAATCAGCTGATCTAAACCACTAGGCTAACCTGCAAAAACGTTCTTGGCTTCATGTTTTACTTATCAGTGCTATGTAACTAAAGATATTGCTTTCTATCCCACAGTAGAAGGTCTTAGGTTTGCTGAATATAATTTACTAAGGGTAAGATGAAGCGTCTTTTAAATTTCACCACATGATCTAGAGCTGGTGATGAGAAAGAAATATGGGGGCTCCACAATTCTTGGGAATCTATAAAACACTGTGCTGGCTTTAGCATTTATCAATTTTAACTACCGCTACAAGGCTTCAAGCAATCAATTATTTCCAAGCTCAGTGAGAGACTCAGAGTTATACCAGATAAACCAGAAATCAATTTTACTGCCTTGTGGCTGGTTGCTAAATATGTTTCTCCATATCACACTTAAAAACAAACAAAGATAGACTTTTTTTTTTTCTTTTATTACAGACATGGCTGAATTTCCTTCTTACTTCACTTGACGTTTCAAATTCAGAAAGGGATAAGCCTTATCTTTTTTGGGATATAGATACATCATGCTTTTATTATTACTTTAGAAACAGAGGAACAAATCTATTCTTTTTCATTTTTGAGTCTGGCAGCGTATCTGGGAACTATTTCTCATAATGAAGGGTCTCTCAGCTGTTCTTGGATATCACCCTTCTGGAGTTGTCTGCCATAAGGGAAAGACTGGACTGTCATAAAGGGTGCAGTATTCTGCTAAGGAACCATGGGAGGTATGATGGAAATTACCAGCATGTTTATGAAAAGCATAGTCTCCATCAAAGAGTGAGCAAAACCTTTCATGCTAACCAAAGAAAATATTTTACAGATGCTTTTAAAGGTAGAATGAACAACTCTTCATTTAAGGGAAGTCTAGAATACACAAACGCCCCATTCCTCCTCTGCTGTGTTTATCAGTTCACATGTGCCATGTACCTTAGCCTTAATATGCACTGTAGCTCCATGATTTTGCATTAAAAAAAAACCCCAAACAACTATTTCTACTTTTGAAACATTTGAAACATAGACAACTTCTAAGGAAGTTCTTTTTCCTATTATACAAAATGGAAAAAAAACTCGTGTATGTGGCTGCAATCAGGTTCTGGTGGTTTTTCACTCCTGCATCACAGAAAAACATTGAATGGTTGAAGTTGGCAGGAATCTGGTCCAGCCACCTACAAAATCAATTTTCCAGTGCCATGTCAAGACAGGTTTTGAGTATATCCACAGATGGAGACTCTACAACCTGTCTGGGTAACCCATGCAGGTGTTCAGGAACTCCCATGTTAAAAGAGTATAAAACTTCCTGCATTTCTGTTTTTGTCCATTGCCTCTGGTCCTTTCCTTAGGCACCAAAAGAGAGCCTAGGTTCATCCTGTTTGCATACTCTATTGTAGTATTTATGTATGCCAGTAAGATTCCCACTCAGATTTCTATTCCACAGTATTTTAACTTCTCTGTGAGGATCTTATGGGGCACAGCATTGAAAGCTTTTCTAAATTCCAGATAGCAAATATCTGTTACTCTCCCCCTCATCTAGCAGGCCAAACATTTTATTATTGCTGATTACATGGGACTAGACCCTCTGTGTATAAACGCTAGATAGAAACTTTGAAAAGTAGAACATATTCTACTTTTCTAGTCTTTTACAGCATTTTGCAACTGCTTTTTGTCAATATTCAAATAAAAATGTTTAAAAAATCACTTACTAGATGTTAGCCTGTACAAAAGGTCCCCTTTGCCTAAAAAATACTACTAATTTATTTTAAATTATGTAAATATGAAGGCTGGAAAAAAGATCAATTTCAAAGCCTGTGAAATGCAAAATGCTTGATATACTTATTTTCCTATTGAATTCTTTTCTGTTCTGAGCAGCTCAACCTGGACAATTCTAGAGGACGATGAAATTTTGACAATCAGTGAAAGCACAGGTGAACAGTGGTGAAGACTCGTACAACTGTTGGAAACATTTTCATTGGAAATGAGTCAAGAGTTCAAAATAATAGTGCCCTGAACCCATTTCAAATATAAACTAGGCATATTCAGCTGTTTAAGCCTGTCTCATCAGGAGATTCATGGCCACTACAAGGTCATTATCTACCTAATGGCATCAAGCACATGTTGATTGCCTGCAAGTGTTCCTACAGCACTTTGCGTTTAGAACAATTCTGCTTTTACCTTTTTACAAGCTGAGCTATTTGCCTAACAGCAATAACTCATTTGTATGTTCTTTTCACTCAGCATATACATAAACAATCCCCCTCTGGTCTGACTTGTAAAGATATGTTTTGAGGCTTTGCCATCTTATTCCAAAATAAGTTTATTTTGCTGCATAAATTTTTCCTAATGAAAACTTTATTAAATAACTAAAATACAGAATCAGAGTAAAGACCTATCTATTTATACTTTTCCAAATGTACAGAGAAATGGTTTAAAGTACTTTATGCAGTCTGTACCCTATTGGATTTCATTAAAATTTAAAGTAAATACTGGTGATTTACAATTTCATATATAAAGCCTTTTTTTTCCTCCAAGAGATATGTACATACTCTTTTATTAGATTTCACACTATATGAAAAATAAAATCTTTCTGTACATTGTAAGCTTACAGTGACAGTGACTGTGTTGTACTGCTCTGCAACCTGAAAGGGGCCACCAAGGACAGAGGTTTCAGTTCAAGAAAAGATGACATCTCTGACAGCATTTTGCAACCCCCTTTGCCATAGGAAAGGACACCTTCTACTAGACCAGAGCCACGGGTGGGGCATCCACAACCTCTCTGGAAAACCTGTTCTAGGGCCTCAAAATCTTCACTGTAAAGGATTAAGGATTGTAACATCCAATCTAAACCTACTTTCTTTCAATTTGAACCCATTCCCCCTTTTTCCCAACACTACATGCTCTTTTTAAAAGTAATTCTCTATCTTGCTGTAAGTTCCCTTCAGGTACTGGAGGTGAACTTACACACAATTAGGTGAAACCAAAGCCTTCTCCTTTCCAGACTGAACAATGCCAGTTCTCTCACCCTTTCCTTGCAGGAGAAGGATCTCCAGACCTCAGGTCACCTTGATGTCCCTCCTCTAGACTCACTCCAGCAGCTCTATGTCCTTCCTGTGCTGGGGATCCCAGAGCTGAAAAACTGCAGGTGGAGTCTTAGATTTTCCTTTTTTTTTNTATATACTATACATATATAGTATAGTATAATATTAGTTATTATTAATTAGATGAACATGTAAACCTACCACCTTTAATGACATTTCATACCACGCATAACCTGCATAAACTAGGACCTGTATGGACATACTAGGAATGTATGGTATACATACACAAGTACACCCACCCAATGGAGAAGGAAGAGACTGAATAACAAAAAAAAAATTTACTGGTCATCCTACTCTATTTAATCTCCTTTAATGGATTGCATATATAAATAAAATCAATCTTTTAAGTATATCTATATACATATATAGAATTAGTTAGCAATCTAATTAGTTGGCGGGGTTTTTTTTGTTTTTTTCTAAAGTGGGGCAAAATCTGTTTTCACATCAGTGCAAACTAATTTCAGAGAACTAGTATTGTGTGAGAGTAAATGAAGGCCTGATTTCACATTGGATCAGATCTTAGGGAGATAGAAACTTTGCATGAGCTTTAACTCCATCCAAAAAAATTTAGCTAATATATGGTATTTATCTGAAAGTTTTTAACTTTACTTCTCTTTTGAGCAGTTAGCATGATACTCTTGTTGAGAGAAGGTTTAATAAAAAGTTATTAAATTCAGAAAAAAAGGAAAGCTTTTCCATCAGGAAACATTAAGCTTGGTAGTGATGCATAGAAAAGATNTTTTTTTTTTTTTTTTTTTTTTTTTTTTTTTTTTTTTTTTTTTTTTTTTTTTTCTGCCATGCCTACATAGAACACATTTTTCTATTTTAGACGATGTGTAACACAATAATAATTGCTTTTCCTGCCTGTTAAGGAGAACAACCTACCACAAACTTTGTTGACTTGTTTAAATCATCCTAACACAACACAAACCAAAGATTTATTCTATTAAAATTAGTTAAATCTTTTAAGTATATCTATATACATATATAGAATTAGTTAGCAATCTAATTAGTTGGCGGGGTTTTTTTTGTTTTTTTCTAAAGTGGGGCAAAATCTGTTTTCACATCAGTGCAAACTAATTTCAGAGAACTAGTATTGTGTGAGAGTAAATGAAGGCCTGATTTCACATTGGATCAGATCTTAGGGAGATAGAAACTTTGCATGAGCTTTAACTCCATCCAAAAAAATTTAGCTAATATATGGTATTTATCTGAAAGTTTTTAACTTTACTTCTCTTTTGAGCAGTTAGCATGATACTCTTGTTGAGAGAAGGTTTAATAAAAAGTTATTAAATTCAGAAAAAAAGGAAAGCTTTTCCATCAGGAAACATTAAGCTTGGTAGTGATGCATAGAAAAGATAAGAAGTTGTCAACACTGGGTTAAATCTCCTCTGGTCTGTGTGCATCCATCACATGTGTCCATGGACACTGGACACATGGACATTGTTTGGATTACATGGTCACCTCCTTTTTCTTTCCAAGAACTCTAAATGGGATAAGAGGCAATGGGCAGGAACTGAGGCACAGGAAATTCCACCTGAACATGAGGAAGAACTTCCTGTGCAGTGCCCAAGCACTGGGACAGATTGCCCAGAGAGGTTGTGGAGTCTCCCTCTCCGGGGATAGCCAAGAACCATCTGGATGCAATCCTGTGCCATCTGCTCTAGGATGACCTTGTTTGAACAGGGAGGTTGGAGCAGATGACCCTCTGAGGTCCCTCCAACCTGACCCATTCTCTGATTCTGTGATCCAAATCAACTCAGGGACAGAGCTTTTTCACCCCATGAGAAGACACCCACCTCTGGGTTTTATCTCCCTTATTAAATATGTAATCTTCCCTTTCCATGATTAAAATCCTGTTACAGAATTATTAATTTCCTCAAGGACTTTCCACTATATTAGTTGCTATTACTAATTCATAAATACACATTTACTTTGCAACACCAGACCATTGTACTATTTTATAGAAACAGTGAAGCACTAAAACACCACATTACTTTCAAAAATGGAACTAATCCAAAATTCATAAAGCTCGAGTTTGGGAAAAAATTAAAATTTAATGCTAAAATGTAAAATACAATTTTTATATTTTATTGGCTTGGATAAAAATGAATTTATTTTCGATCACAAAGTCTTATCACATCTGCAATTCAGGATGATGTGTCCATCTAACCTCACATAAAATAAGCAAGACTGCTTTGGCATGGCAAAATTGAGTTGTCTCAAGATAGGACTATACAATAAAGTGATAACTCAGGTTGGAAGGACCTGTCTGATATATCCTTCAGAGCACAAGAAAAAATGTTGTGACTTGCTCAGGATCATATTGTAAAAGGGATATAAAAACTGATCTTGGGCAAACATCATGTTATGTTAATGTCCCAATGAAACAAAGTGAAAATTTAACAGCATAGTTGTGTATGCTTGAGAACTGCTTGTGCTATTGTAAAAATTGATAACAACAATGTTATTTGCCTAGTAGAAATCATTCTAATTTTTGTATACTACAGCGAGTAGCTGCATTAACCTCCTTATCACATGTACATAGTAAAGCATTAAGAGACACATATTATCATAAAGATTTGCATTAAGTACAAGAATTTACTTATTTTCTAGGAAAGGGGGGAATTAAACAGAGTAAAAATTTAACAGGATAGAAATTCATTTCGGATTTAGGTGAAATGTGCGTTTTGAACTATTAAGTCTGTAGCTTGCTTGCATAGATATGTTGTTTAGTCTGTTAGCTTTACTGCGCTCACAAAAACTGCCTCAGCCGAGGAAAAAGGAATGAGAATTTCCAAGCTGTGATAAGAAGGGCCCATTAAACTTTGAAACGGAGGCGAGAGACAAGAGTTGGGACAGGATGACCAGAGAGTTTTCTCTATACAAAGACTAGTTGCAAGTTGTAACTCGAAACCAGTAAAATGAATATGCATGAACCTTTTGTGAAGCCTTATGCATATGTACAAGTAAGGAGGATAAAAAAGGTTCAGGAGTTCTCCGGGGTAGGCATGTCCTTCAGAGAGAACGTTCCCCACAAATGTCCAGCGCTGTAATAAACATACCACCTTTACAACTTTTACAAAGTTGTAGAGTTTTTTTTCCTTTCCACAAATCACCTATGTGAAAATCTTGTGCATTCACTACGTGGGACCTACAACATTGTAAAAAGTCCTTGGAAATAATAGTTTGGAAATCAGCTTATATTCAATCCCAGATAAAGACCATTGTCTCCCATTATATAGATAAAGTGTAGAGGAAAATACGGCAACGTAAATTCTATTAAGACCATCATAAATTTTTATAATCTTCTTTTAACAGTTTTTCTTTGTATTTCCTTTCTGGTTTTTAAAAAGCTAAATTTCCATTATATTCACTTCCGTATGGTTTATCAGCCACTTGGGACCTCAGAAACCTCTTCACAGAAATTTGGAAGGTATTAACTGCAAAAATACTGATCTCTGTCATTCAGCCTTTTTCTAGAATAACATGAAATATACGTCCAGTAATGACAGGTAAAATGGTTTCATTGTTATTGCCTACAATCGCAGCCTCTCTAAACAGGAAGATCGAGGTGAAAAGTCTCTTTTTAGGCTCCCAGATTTGAGCTGGCTAGCGCTGACATTAAAGAAAAAACAGCTTTGTTATGAGCAGTAGTATCCTATATTCACTTTAGGACACTGAAAAAGCAGGACAACTCTGAGGAAGGAAGATTATTTTTCAGAGTGGGCAGTGGCCTTGGCCTAAAGCCTAAAAGGTAAGGATTGCATTGTAATTTGCATGTTTTATTTGGAAGCTCTAAATTGGGCTACTTTTTAATTAACCAGTAAATTCTTTTACATGACAAGGATGAAATTGGTTCTATGCTGCAGCAACAGTATCTGGTCTGTGGCAAAAAAAATACATAAAAAGCAGATTTTTCTGGTGGGGGCAGACTCAGCCTTACCTGGGTATGCAGGAGAGGAGAATGCAGAAAGTGTAAAGGAGATGAACTTTTGGGCATTTTCCCTTAGAAAGGGACAAAGGCAAGGTCAAAATATCAACTTGAAGAACTGACAGCTCCAATAAGAGAGTAAAAAATGAAATATTACCCAATTTCATATGGTATCCCTAAAATTAAGTTGCTGTCACACTTCTGCATCAAGAGATTGGGGTTTGAGGCAGCGCAGTGCTGTGCCCAGGAGATCTCAGAAATTTGAGAAACTTCCACCCACTGTCCTTGATGGGTAACAGCTCAAATGACCTTCCTCACCTGTTGGGGAATATCCTTCCAGCACAAGATGCAGAGACCAACCTAAGATACTGCCTAAAATAAGACGTAGGCAGAAGCAGAAAGAGGATGTAATAAATTCATTAGAGCTAATTAGCAGCAAATTTCTCGGACATCACAGCAATGAAAAATATTTTGATTTTTATTAAATATAAATATAAATACAAATAATTTAAATATAAATATAAACACAAATATATGTAATTATTTTGGTAGGGAGGGATCTAAAAAACTCTTATTTCTTGAAAAGAAGGAATGCATATGCAGTTGTGTATATTAGTGCTAATAAGCCTACACCAGCTTACTACTGCTATCATGTAACAGAGCTTGAAAAGAGAGTATATACAGTCACCCACATACCTATTTTTGATCTTTCTGTCTGCTTTTAGCTCTTCTGACATTCTATAGCTCAAAAAGGAGAAAATGCATTCAAGAAAGGACAAGATTCTCTTCTGGTGTTTTTAGCTGCCAAATCATTTTTTCTCTGTCAGCCACTGAAGCAATGAAGCTTCCACCATTAATCCACATGTTCTCAGGTGGTAGCTGCCCAGGCCCTGTAACACAGGGACTTTTCTGGCTGAGCTCTTTCTGATCATCACCACCGCATGCCCTTGATTCATGGCAGCGATATCATGGTGTTGACAGGAAATAAAAATGTGCAGGAATGTTGACTGTTGAAAATACCTTGTAGGGTTGAAAACCAATTTTATGAAACAAACTTCAAAGAAACTTCCAAATTCAAACATATCAGTTTCATTTATAGTACTATTCGTGGGTTTGTGGAAACTAATCTCTTTGCCTTACTAGATTTGTATGAGACTTTTCTGCTCCATGTGTTCAAACATACCCCCAAGTCAAGAAATATCTGTATTCTTTGATTGCTTTTAATCTCAGTTCTCCAAGAGCTGTTGAAAAGATGCTTTGCTTCAGCCTGTAGCATTTATAAAAGTCATTGGTTAAACCAAATTTTTGTCACATTGATCAGCTAAACTGTCAGTGAATTAAAGAATTTACGAGGAAAAAAAGCAGGAACAGTGTGAGAAAAAAATCCATGGTGTTTTGATAGGGAGAACAAAATGATCCCATGGTATCACCATCCCAGTAAGATAGCACTACGAATTCCTTATCTACAGTAGCCCATCCAGTGATATTGAAGCTTACAAAACAGTTTGAAAATGGCCAGTTCTTTGAACAGTAAACAAGTTTGAGCAGTAAGAATTTAGCAATGAAATGTATGAAAAAAACCTCAACAATGTCATGAAAAGTGCATTCTTTGAATTTAAATTTCTGGGTCTCAGACAGAATAGAAATAGACAAAGCATAGGGAATGGTGTTCTTCACCCATAAAAAATTGGTGTTGAGACAATACTCTGTGCAGTGACACCTGTGCAGTGATATTATGTAGATGAGCTTCCCAGGTGTTTTCTGACATATTCCTCGAACCCAAAACTTTATAACAGCAACAAATTTCTCCTCAATCTCATGAACAGTGACAGAACCAGAGGAAATGACATGAAGTTGAGTCAGGGGAGGTTTAGGTTGGATATCAGGAAAAAGTTTTTCACCCAGAGGGTGGTTGAGCACTGGAACAGGCTCCCCAGGGCAGTGGTCACAGCACCAAGCCTGACAGAGTTGAAGAAGCATTTGGACAACAATCTCAATCACACAGTGTGATCCTTGGGCTGTTCTGTGCAAGGACAGGAGCTGGACTCGATGGTCCTGATAGGCCCCTTCCAACACAGCACATTCTATGACTATGATAATTTAAAACTTGCTAAATCTTTATGGCTCTTCAGGTGTTTTCAAATAAAATATAAAGAACAAAGCAAGACTACCTTATACCAACACTCAGTGGTCAGACAAATCCTCTGAACAATTGTTCCCACCCCAGAAAAATCCCAGAAGAACCACTGAAGGGGTCAGTCCTACAGTGCCAGAAAGTAACATCTCTGAACTCTTTTAATACAGACAATATATCTTGTCTGAAGACTGGATACCACATAAACACAGAGAATGATGTTAAATACAGGCTGAAAATCTATGTCATGCTACAAGAAGGTGGCAAGACAGACTCATTTCATAGATTATTACTTCTTATTTCCCTTTGTTGAAGAAAATAAAGGGGTTAATGTAACTGGCATAATTTGTGGATTATCTGGCTGCTGCATTAAGCCGATGCTGAGTACTTCTAAAGCTAAAGACTTTCTGGAACATTTTAGTTTCATACTAGAAAGAAAAGCAAATGAGAGAAGGACTAGACTCACAAAACAAGAGAAAAGTAGAGGATAAACCCAGTGGTTAGAGAAGACATAAGAGGGGAATATTCATCAGTTTTTCATTTTGCTTAATATATTCAGAGATCTCCAATAAGACAGAAAATCCTTAATCAGTCAAGCAGAGTATTTTAATCCTTACCTTGCTATAAACATCAATAGATCAATCCATTCTTTAAAATGATCTAGCATTAAATAGTAAAGTAGCTACACACAACTTAGAATTATCACAGCCTAAGGACATCAAAGAAATGGACAAAATGGTCATATTTAATTGTTTTAATCAACCAATCTTTATTATACATGTTCCTTCTGATTTGTTTCACCATTTATACATTTTAGCAAACAAAGGTACTAATAGTCATTGGCTGCACAGTTCTCTTATTCTATTGGTTAAATTAAATTAAGGGGGTGGCTTTGGTGGTCATAGACGAGCAGTTGCTTCCTTTACAAAGTTTGCCACAGTGGGAATTTTTTCTGGATGCATTACCCAGGATGTAATAGCCAAAACCTCACCAGGCCTGGAGTCAGCACCATCCTGTCATTTTGTGCCCATCTCATGGCAAAATTCTTCAGTGGTAATTGTGTTTGAGACAGGAAAGTGTGATCTTTAAGTACTTACAGCCTCTCAAAGTGTAGATTTAAAACCAAGTGGGAAAGTAACTGGCAAAAACAATGAAAACCCTTCTAGAATTTTTGGCCTGTCTCTGTTTTGGCAGAGCCACATCACAGTACAGGACTCTGTAGAAATGAAGCCACACTCCTCTCAGTGCTGTGAGCTGTTTGTAAGATCCCTGTCACCTATCATCTTCTTGCTCACAGCAAATACACACTTCCAAAATAAAAAGAGAGCTTAGAAAATATCAAGTCTCAAATCAGGAAAGCACTTTTTACCCTATTATTTTGATTGCAGCTGTGATAGAAATAGGAATTTAATGACATAAAGGCTCAGCACAAGGGAGGTCGGCAGATCTAGGACAAATGAAAATGATACTTGTGAATTGTATTCACCAGTTCTTATGAAACAGTAAAATACTGCTGTTTCAGAGGTTTCAATGGTGTCAGAATTTATCTTATTTTTAAAATTAAATATTTTAGTAAAGTCTAAGGAAAACTCCCTCAATAGCCATACTCACACTATGGTTCTGTATCCATTTTTCACAGAGGGCTATATTTTGGCCCTGACTCAGTCATTTGTGACATTTAAAGAAAAGAATTTTAGGTAAAGCTGTGATGTTTTTTGCACAATATCTGTTTGCTAAGCTGAACAAAAGAAAAGTCAAGTTAAAATCAATGATGCTTCCTACTCTCCTGAAAGATAACATGCAGGTAATAAACTACAGTGTAAAATGGTACTGTCAACAGAATGTGGGCTCTAACGGCTTTCAGCCTTTATTATAGATATATCACATCCCTTTGGAGCTAACAAAGCAGAACCAAGACCCTAAAATACAGCCTTAAAACCTGCCCAGTCCTGTGCAGACACCATCTCTGGAGATGAACACAACAGGAAGTAAATTTGAAATTGACATTAAGCCAATTTTACTCAAGGCCGCATCTAATCCACAAGCCACTTTTGTATGTCGGAGATTGCTGGTGGGGGCTGGAATGTATCCGGGTTTTTAATTGGAAATCAAAAGAAAAAGAGAAAGCACAGAACACTATCCTGTTACTGTAGGACATGGGCACACACAAACCAAATAATTTGATGTCCATTTGACAGCAGTCTGCAGTTGCTGCAGACAGCCTGGTGAGAAGCAGTACAGTGCTACAGAAGTGGGTGTGGCAATGAGTATTTGCATAAACTAAAGATATATCACCTAGAAGGTAAAAAAGGCAGAGGCCATGGCATGTGCAGAGTTATGATAATCTCCCATATATAAGAAAAGCAGACTATTTTTCTGGTCTTCTTCCAGCAAGTTTGATGGAAAAGTTTCTTGAAATAGCGACCGTACCACTAGTACTTCCCATGGACAAATTCATTTAGGGAGTCCTTCAACTGACAGCAGCAACAGAGAGGCATTTACTTAAAACTACAAAGTTTTCAGCAAGTAGTTGGCCTTTTTGTCACTTTTTTTATCTGTAGGTCATAGGTGTAACAGAGATTACATTTCTGCTTTTATTTTCTGCAACAATTTATTTAGCACCTCACATTGAGAGGCAACAGGACCAACCTGAAACACAGAGGGGCCTGTCTGACCATAAAGGAACATTGTTTTCCCTGAGAGAGTGACTGACCATTGTCCCAGATTGCCCTGGGAGGTTGTGGAGTCTCCCTCCTTGGAGATATTCAAAAGCCATCTGGACCTGGCACAGAGTAACCAGTTCTAAGGGACCCTGCTTGATCGGGGGGGTTGGACCATCTCCAGAGTGGGCGCAGGGTATATTCTGATTTTTCATCTTTCATCTGATCTGCCAAGGCAGGGTCTCATTTATAAATGAAATATATCACTCAAAGATGATACTGGGCCATGAACAGTCTGCGCATGTGTATGTTTGAGTTGAAAAGGAGCAGTTGAAAATTTTATTTGAAAATCCTGGAAATTTCAAATAAAAAGGATTTAGAGTATATAAGACTTTATGGAATGAAATATAAAAAAATGTGCAAGATAAAGAGATTTCTTACAAACACAGTTATTCCAATGCAAAATCTTGAGATGAAACAGTCACTTTGTTTATCTTACAAGAAATAAGAAAAGCTCAATAAAAGCCTGATGGAACTGTTTAGCAAGTAAATTAGTGTGTCTACCACTCTTTCTTCACAAACACATTTCAAACCATTATGTAAATATCCAAAAATGCCACAATGAAAACCCCATTATTTATTGTCAAATGTACAGTAAACAGTGAAAGAAAAATTTCTTCCTTTTCAAACTGAAATAATCTCTTAGCATGTGCCTCTCCCACTGAGATTACTTATGAAAGTTTTTAAAGACAGTCAGGTCAATTCCAAAGTATTTGTCACCCGTAATTATGGCTTCTCTCTGAAATTACAACAAAGAAAAGCTGATTATTATTTCAACATCAATCATCCTGACAATTACAAATATTTGCTCCATAGGGGAAGTGGATGCATCATGTCATATTTATACATAGCTTCATGCTATTGGAAATATAAGCTGTTAGCATACTCCCTAGGTTTCTTGTTTACTCCTCCTTTATGAAAATTTTATTAATTAAAAAGAGAAGAATCCCAAATGTAATGCACATTCAATACAAGTTAAGTCTGGGAATGTGGCTGCTAATTTTTCAACTGTGAAATCACTGCAGTAATATTTCAATGACTTGAGTAAAAATTGCATTCTTGGAAAATTCAGAAATACTGCAGTGAGTTACTGTATGCACTAAAGTATGACAACAAAAATTAAGTCGCTCAAAGAACCTTAGCTCTACCTGTGGTAAGGAACATTAAAATTTCCAATTGAGAGAAAATTGTCCTTACCATTTGTCCTGGTTTCAGCTAGGACACAGTTAATTTCTTCTCAGTAGTGGCTATAGGGCTGTGGTTTGGATCCAGAATGAGAATAATGTTGATAACACACTGAAGTTTTGGGTTTTGCTAAGTTTGTTTGTCCTAAGCCAAGGACATTTTTTTTTTCTTTTCTTGTCTCATGCTCTGCCATTGAGGATCCGAAATCACCTGGGAAGGAGCACAACTCGGACAGGTGACCCAAACTGACCAAAGGGCCATTCCACATCATAAAATGTCATGCCCAGTATATAAAATGGGGGGAGTTACCTGGAAGGGGGGACAATTTGGGACTGGGAAGGCAAGTCAGGTATTGGTTAGCAATTTAATTGTACATCACTTGTTTTTGCTTCTTACTATCACCATTATTATTCCAATTTACCATTATTGCTGTATTTTTTTTTCAATTATTAAACTGTTCTTATCTTACAAGTTTTATTTTGATTCTCCTCTCCATCCTTCTCCCTTCTCTGAGGGGAAGGGGCTAGGGAGGATGGAAGAGTTGGGAGCATTGAGTGAGTTGTTTAATTTCCAGCAAAGTTTAACCACAACACCATTACTATTTGAAATTTTTTAAAAAAATGTATATTGCTATAAAAAATACTACATTCATATTGCATAAGGTCAAAGTAAATTTGTTAGGTGCTTCAAAAATGCATTTCCATCTGTTTGCAACTTATTTTCTTTTTTTTTTTTTTTTT
>VZRH01008195.1:1008705-1030222 GCA_013397555.1 Urocynchramus pylzowi
AAAGAAAAAAAAAAAAAAAAAAGAAAAAGAAACAAAAGAAACAAATTCCCTTGCAGCTGGTGGCAGTGAACTTAACAGAAGCAGCTACATCAGCTGCTATGACCTTCTCACAATAAGCAGTGAAAAGGGCATCCAAAAGCAGCATAAACCATCTGCTAACCCACCAGATTACTGCAGTATTAACAAAAAGGCTCACCACAGATTTCTCATTTCTTTTTTGTTGCAGGGAGAAAATAAATCCCATGATGCTGAATTGTAACTATGTCATCTGTGGAGCAGAATACTGTGAAAGACTGGGTGGCTCCTATATCATGTGGGAAACACTGCAAGAAGGGTTACCCCGACCTTAAGGCACTGATTTTGTAACTGCACAGCCCTCCAAGCATGATTCCACCTCCGCCTTCAGTGTGACCATGGAGAGCAGGCTGATCAGTGTCCATCTGCATACTGCAAACTACACCTGGAGCAAATACAGAGGTGATTAAGCCAATATTTACTCATACAACAGAAAGAGGTCATTGTATATATGCCCCAGTTTATTTTGCAGGTGGATCTGTGAAATCAATTCAAACTGCATATCACGTGTTATCATCACTCAGGTTAATGCTGTAGTCACAATGAGGAAAAATATCCCATTAAGTTGGATGGAAAGTTGTTTGGAATGCAAGAATTGGTATTTTGTAAAATAATTAGAGAATATGGGGTTAGCAGAGTTGTTCTAGATCTGTGCCATATAAATAAGATCAAAATGCACCAGCATTCATTTTCTTGTGGTGGAAGGAGGTGGAGAGGTTGACTGTAAAATACTTACAACAAAAACCAGAATATTCAAAAACATGAAAAAGGCCAAAATGTGTCAGTTATATCAATGGCAATGACACAGTCAACAGAAAAAAAAATTTGTCCCCTCATTCTGAGCCCACCTGGTTCACATGAAAGTCACAGGAACTTATTGGAAACTCATGACAGTAAAAGTGGAATGTTTATATCAAAAATATTACATATTCTAAGCACCATGTTTATATATGGACTGTGTAATGTCTTCAGGAGGCCACTTTAATTTAAAGTCCTTGCAGAGGGTGTCTATAACATTTAGCAAAGATGACATCCATCCCTAGAAGTTCCTGTGGTTGAACAGGGAGCATTCTATGCCCTTTTGAAATGTCCTGTAAGAGTATTTAGGTAAGAAAAGCAGGCAACAATTACCCACTCCTATCCCATCTATGTTTCCTCTTGCTCCCAGCAGCCACATCCAGACAGACAGAAATATTTAAGAAAAACATTTAGAAAACAGATTTTCATCCTAGGAATTAGCCATCAGCATTCTCCATTTAAAGCCCTTGTGCTCAGGGGGAGTTCAGATCTGGTGTCTCCTCATGGCTTTAAAACTGCTCCTGGAGGCTGCACTTGGAAGGGAACATCCTGTGCTGTTTGTAGGTTGTGATCTTAACAAGCCCATAAACATGTCTAGGGCTGACTATAATTTATCTTGATTTAGCAAGTCAAAGAGGGTAAAGTGTTTAAAATAAATGCTGAGTTGTCCTCCAATTTTCAAAGGTCAATTTTGGTTCCAAAAAGTTGTGGAAATTTTAGAGGAATAATAGCAGAATAGGTTTATTACCAGAAATTATGATTTTTAGTGGCAAAAATGGTTTGTATGAAATTCAACACTGGCATATGTCAGATTTACATGCAGATCACAGAAAAAAGAACTGTAATTCAAACACCATTAACCTTCATTTCTATAACACTATATCTTGCTTGTAGTAAAATTCACAAATATAGTACTGCTTCTGCAATTCTAAATAACAAAACATCAGCCACTAAAAATGATTCTTTTATTTTTCGAGGTATTTTAAATATATATTTTCATTCCTTTATATTTTCTTTCTGACTTTTGAACCTGCATGACATACATTTTCCAAAGGTTCTTTGGCAGCCACAAGAGGAGATTTTCAGATGTTTTCAAATAAAAATTGAAAGGCTTTCATATTCACATGCCTCCAGGAACTCATGCTTTAACAAACACATCAAATAGTCTGATGCTCATTATGGCAAGGCAAGTTTTTATACAGATCATAAAACACCTGCAAGAAGCACCTCCACAATGCTAATACCTCATTTAGATTAAAAAATACAAGTAGATCTGGCAAAACTTCTCTTCTTTGATGTATATCCAGGTATTGTAAATCATATGCTCTATGGAGATTAGGAATATTTTGGCTCTGTGGGATATCTTCTTGTGACAAAATACTTTTTCCAAGTTAGTATAACTGAGACAGTAAAATCTGGCCTTGCAGATTGTGAGAAAAAGATGCCATTACCATTTGTTTAATTGTGAAAATTTTAAGAACATATTAAGTGAAGCTTTTCTTTTGGATCAGCTAAAATAATGTAATATAAGAGGAAACATGGAACAATGAATAAGAATGGACAAGCATTTCTATATAAATTAAATTCACACAAAACCTGTAAATTGAGTGGTTGAGCATGGTCTACTCTAGTATTGTGGCAAAGTTGGCATAATGCTTTTGTTATCCATAATAATATATCATTTTTATAGCTTCAAAAACATAATTTACTTTGGAGCTTCAACTGGACCAAGCAACTGTAGGATAAAGCTTATATTAATTATCAGTATCAATTGTTGGGGAAATATGTGGAGGGCGGGATGTGTGCAGAAGTGCTCAATTTCCCTGGTTTTTAGGGCGGTCTAGATTTTAAGAACAGTTTAAAAAGAACAAAGAAGTCATCCTTCTCTGTAGTTTCAAGCAAAACCTTTGTTCAAAGCTATGAAAATCTTCCAGCGGTTTCCAAAAATTGGAATTCAGCAAAGGTTTGTTATTTCCTTTGCCACATTTTCACCACAATGAACAGAAAACTCCCAGAATTACAGCAAAAGCTTTAGTGTACAAGGGATTTCTTTGCACCTTTCCAGTCTCATTAGCTCAGCTAACAGATTCTGCTTGTTAGGAGGCTCTGTGGATAGGGGCAGTAGCAGCAGCAGCCGGTGATCCTAAAGCAGAGGTACCTGCAGAGACCAGGATTCAGGCTATCTCCTGGGCTGGAGGTGACACTGCAAACCCTGGTTAGGGAATGTTTCATTTGTTTCCATTTTATTCACATTTCAATGTGATTTTGTCTCACACATCAGCTTCACACCTCTAAGGCTTACCTTTTGTACCTCAAAGGAAACTGAAGGATTATCTGTCATATGCTGCTTCTACTTACATCCCTTTAACCCCTATTCAGGCAGGGTCATAAAGCTTTGAGGGGAAAAAGATGCCCTTCATGTTAGCATCCCTCTGTTACATATTTTTCATTTGCTTCTATATTGAGTTATTTTGAGCAATAATAGAAACTGAAATTTCACTTCCTGGAATACAGTGGCTGAAACATTTAAGATGTTTTTGCTGGAGGGTGCTGTTAGCATTTATGTGCTTTCCCCCACCTCTTTCTCGCCCAATCCAGTATCCATTTCCTGCTATACTGCAAGATGAACATGAAATGTGTTTTTGATGTCAACGAGGAAAACCTCCCAGTTGAATGATGAAAGCAACACATCCATAGCTGCATATACGCATGCACTGCCTTTGCTCTTGCAATGAACACAAAATCTGTTTCATTAAAGGAGGTGGATTTCGTAAGCTCCCAGTGTGGTGCGAGGTTAAGCTGTGCAGGAAGGATTTGGGAATGTAGCAGAGCCAGCCACACACATTCCACCACAGTGGAGGCTGCCCTTAAAGAATTAAGGATTCACAGAATCATAGGATGGTTTGGGTTGGAAGGACCTTGAAGAGGTTGTCTATTCCCCCCCCTCTTCCATGGTGACGTCTCTTGCTAGACCAGGTTGCTCAAAGCCCTATCCAGCTCAACCGTGACCACTTTCAGGGATAGATCACTCAAAACTTCTTTTGGCTACTGGTTCCAATGCTTCAAACAAATAACAAATTTCTTCCTTAGAGCTCACCTAAACCTCCCTTCTTCCAGTTGGAAGCCATTCACCCTTCCACTGTCACTACATGCCCTTGTAAAAAGTCTCTCACAAGAGTCCCAGTAGGAAATTAAGAGTAAGGGAATGGATCAGTTTTTCCAGAACTGTATCGGTTAGCAGCTTGAGCAACCCTCTGCTTTGATGGTGTAAGAGGAGAAAATGTTTACCTTCCCCACACAGTAAAAGTGACAGTGCTTGGGAAATACATTTCTGTAGCAATAGTTCTTGTCCTTCCTTGGGCATCTGGGTCAAAGACAGAGAGCACAAACTTTCTGCCTTCCTTGAGCTCTTCACAGAAGCCCACCCAGGAGCTGCAAAGCAGATACAACATCAAAATGTTCAATGATAAAATCCCCCCAAATTACTTCCACACACCTTCTCCACATTCACAGGATTAGCTGGCATGGAGAAATTTAGGCTGGTCCTCCTCACGGAGGGGTCATTACAAATATCCTGTGCTACAAGAAGTGCATGTTCTCCCCATGTAACAGCTGCCAGCTGGCAAGATGTCACTGGCAGCTGGCAAGTTCAGGGGACAGTGCCACAATTCCATGTCAGTTTGTATAATGTGAAATAGCTATGCATAACACAGTAAGAAAGTAGAACACAAGTGTACCACTTAGACAAAAAAACTTTTCATGTGAAAACAAAGAGTTAACAAACCACAGCCACTTTTACAATGCAATACTCTCTTACCAACTTCCTTCTGCAAAACTGAACCTAGAATCAATGTTGTTGTTACAGGCTGCCCTGCATAATCTGAATGATTGTCAATTTGCTGTGACTACACAAGTTTCATGTAGCAAGGCTGAGATGAAATAGACATCACTGAGTTTGATACCTATGCACAAATCTCATAGTGTGTGCAACAAGAAATATGGCACTGATGACTTACACTCTGCACTTTTTTTTTTTAATGTGCTTATCTCTGTGATATCTGAAAATACTGTTCAAAAATAATTCTAAAACCTTTCTTTTTGCTCTGACTTTTCACCTCCTTGATTGGTCACAGGAAACAGTGCATCTGGTTTATATTTTTGACTTGTTTTTCTGAGTGCATGTGCTGTATGAAAACACAACATTGAGTCAAATCATGCTAGTTCCATAGTTTTCAGAGTGAACAGGCACATGGCCAGTCTGATGTCCCTGTGCTCTGAAATTTATGGTAATATATTTTGCCTCTCTGAGGTATTTGCTACTCACTTCCATGAGATTTCCTCTTGGTGGACGGTTTCAATTTTAAAGCTGAAAATTCCCCTCAGGAAGAATTTCCATGGAGATTTTAACTATCAAGATAAAGACCTTCAATCAATCAGTATTTTAAAAATTTGGAGTAATGTACAGATCAGAACAATGTGGTGCTTCTTTTTCTTTTTGGTTGTAAAAATAAATGGGTTTCTGTCTTAAAACTACTTGGAATATTTTCAGCATGTAAAGGTTCATTCCTAGGTGTAAAAAGTTCACCTAATCAGTTCCTAAGGTCATGAAAATATGTGTCCCCTACACTGTGCTTCAAAGAATAATAGACTGACTGGTGTTTTGTCACCTTTTTTATTACTGGTATTGTTGTTTGGGAGATGGGTTCCTGAATAGCTGGTTTAGCAGATTTTTCCCTGCATTATAGAATCATTTAGATTGGAAAAGACCTTTAGGATCAGTAAATCTGTTAACCAAGCATTGCCAGGTCCATCATTAAACTGTGCCATTCCAAATGATCACTTGTCATTTGAAGAAAAAAACTGTGGTTAATATTTTGTTGTAACCAACTTTCTACCAACTGGAGATATTCCATGAAATATGGAATATTTCATGGAATATCTCCAGTTGGTAGAAATATGAAATATCTCCATGAAAGACTGATTTTAACAACAAATAAACAACGTTATTAGCTAAATTATTTTAAAATGGGAGGAAACTAGGAACTCTCTTTTCTGGGAATTTTTGCCATTATAACCGCTTGTTCTTTTGGAAAGAAACAATTCTGAAGCTGGATTTGTCTGAAAAGTAACTCATTCCTTCACTTTATCATGTGCTTCCATTCTGACAGGCACATGGGCAGGGTCTTTGATAGTGACCACAATTCCTTACACTGCACTGCTCTGAAGCTTTACATCTGCATGGGATCATTTTCAAAATGAAATAATGAACTAACAGGCTTAATTAACTATTAAATTGTCTGTTGTAAAACTGCCAATTTTTATTTCATGAAGCTACCACCCATCTCAGGAAACAGAGCAGACTGAATTTGCTCTATAAATCCTAATGGTTGTAGTTATTATCTTGAATTCATGCAATGTTGCTAAGTTATTTACAGTGGGATACAGTGCCTAAAAATGTCTTTTTTTATTCTTGAAGTTTTTAAGTTAAGGAATTATGACAATCTTATCTCTGCTTTGATAAAATCGTAACAGTAAGTGGGGTCAAAGTCTGCCTGAGCCAAAATCTCCTTACTAATCTCTATGTGCTCTGCCTCTATTTATGTGGTAGGTGGGCAATGATTCTGTCTTTCAGTATAAATAAAAATCTTACATTTGTCACCTTAAAATCTTTTATAAATCATGGGTATTCTTGATGAATAGACTGGGGAAAGAAATAGGAAAAAAAAACCCAAAAAGGAACCAAAGTCATTCAAACTTTGTCTTAGAAAATAAAAGCAAGCCCAAATCAAAATGCTTATGAAATGACCACATTTGCAATGCAAACCTGTAGGTAAATGTAAAGTCTCACCAAGGGAACCTTTTCCTATGCTGATTTAAGAAAGCCCCAAATTTTAATTGCAGACTTTATGTGCTCTATGGCAATAAAGGGATGAGAAAGTATTAGTACAGCTGGGCAGAACAGGATTGACCCTTCTAGACCAAGGATGGAAGTCTCCCAAATGTCACAAAGAGCCTCCTATGACAACTTAGTGTGACCTGTCTGGAGTTTGGTGAGCTGGAACTGTCATTCTCTGAGGATTTTCTCATGGAGTTTGTTCAGGAAGGAAAATTAGGACATTACCAATTGCAGCAATTGTCTGGAAGCTCAATGAAAATACAAACTGACCTGTTTTTTCAGATTTTAAGAATGAAGGGTATGGAACAAAATCCAAAGGAAAGCACTGTTTTTTATCAGCTGATGTCTCCAGACAGAAAACTGGATACTTTTTCCCAGAATAGCTTTTAATCTGACACAATTTAGTGGTAAAAGAAACAAAATATTATATTTTATTTCAGATATTAGACTAGATATTTGATCTAGTTTTCACTGTTTTGCCATAATATAAGGATTTCTAAAGGCAGAATAATCCATGATGCCTTCTGAGACACATCAGCTCCCATCACTGAGGCAGAACTTAGGAGCAAGTATCACAATAGTATTGAAGCACAGCTTCACAGTACATCCAGAAAAATTGAACTATCATTAAAACTACTCACAAGTCTGTAGACAAATGACTGACAACCAGAATTCAGCAGTTGAAGTGCCCAGATACCTTAGAAATCCAGGTTAAGAATAAGAAGATGGGTTTGGGAAGGTGCTGACTAAGAGTGGCAGCACCTGATTCTAAAGTTGAGTCCTTTCCCTTTCTGGTAAATTGATAAAATTCCATTCAAGGCAAGGGAGTCAGAGGGGGTTTTGTTGTCATGTTGTGTGTGGTCTTTTTTTTCTTTCTTTTAACAGTCATAAAATTGTTTAAGTGATCATTTTCATCTTATTGTGCTTTATTTTTTTATCTGACATTGTAGCAACAGCAACTCAGGGAATCCGTGTGTTACTTTTCTTTTTACATGTTACTTTTTAAAGTGCAACTTCCCCGGGATCTGATGGTATTAAAAATACAGAAAGGGAAAAGAGTCAATGGGAAAAGTGAGAGATGTCTTTACTGAAGGTGAAAATTGGAACTTGTACATAAAAAATTATTTGAAAGTTCTCAGTTATGGGGAAGCAGCATTTGGTGGCTGCAATCCCAACAGACACACACTTTTAGATTCTGGGAGCAGCAAGAATATTAGTCCTCAGCACTGAATAAAGCAAATTCATAGGCTGTTTTTAGTGTGACACTGAATTTAGTTGAAAGGAAAGGATTCATCTACTAGCCTTAATTCTGATATGTGATGAAGAATATAATTTCTTATCATGTTATTTTACTGGGCAATTCTGTCATCATCTGCCTCTCTTCCATCCCCAGCCCCAAATTACTTGGACTGCTCAGAAAACTGCTTGGTTTACAGACAAACACCTACATAAATAAGATAGTGGAGCATTGATTAGTGATAGCCCAGTGTAAAACCAGTTAATCAGGTGCAGAAACATTTTCAAACCTGATGAATATTTTAGCTTATAGTAGAGTAGGCAAATAGATTATTTGCTACTGCTACAACACTAAGAAAACTCAACACAAACAGACTTGTTTTACCTTGATAGGTTTAGACTATCCACAGTCTAAATGCTAAATGTCATCCCTTTTTTCCTAGATAACATATGAGAAAAATGTTCACATTTTAGTACAGTAAAAACATTGTGTAGAGAGTATAGAGTGGGCTGGAAATGATGACTTCTTTAATTAAGCCAACACCAGTCACACAGGCAGAGGAAAATCCCTTCCCTTCCCTGACTGTGCTAGTGGATATGGATACAATGGTTTCAGAATGGGTTTTTTACAGGCAAGCATTAAGATTTTGTTCCATATTATGATGCACTGGATTTATGGCTAGTTCTTTCTTCGAAGGCAAGTTCAAAATTCTTTTTTATGGGATAAGATGAAAGTGGTTTTGATTAAGATGCCATTTCAAAATTAAGCTTTCTGAAAGACCCTTGTTTTATTGAGTACAAATTTAGATCTCACACAGTCATGGTAAACTCCTTCTAGGACTTAAATTTAGCCAGATTCCATGCTGATATTATGAAATCCACCTTCCATTTTCAGTGTTTTGGATCTCAAAAGACTACCACTGTCAAAGCTTTCTAACATCTCAGGTCTGGAAGGGAGAAAATGGATCTTAATTAATCTATATTCCAACATTTCAGGTGTCTTGTTGTGTACACTATTGATTGGAAATCTAGATTTAACTATGCCAACAGTATAGAGGTATAATGTTGGTGACTCTATTTTGAGAAATATCATCATGTTTTATACTGAAATATCATCATGTTTTATACTGATTATTCATTTAAATGATGTGTCCTTCCTGTGGCCATTTGCAGTTTCTGAATGGCTCAGGCTTAACACTGAGCGCTGGGAAACCTAAGATCCTGAGCATATTTTTTTGCTCAGAGTTTCCTTCTTTCCTTCTATAACTTTATGGTTCATTGGGGAATGAGTGGCATGGCAAGTTACTCAAATGTCCTAGCATTTGAACTAAGCAGATTAGTAAATGATTAAACTGCCACACATGACTAGTATTATTCATAAATAAAATATCTCAGCCTGTTGGAAAGGATTGCTGTTCAGGACTCCCAAGTAGTTCCCTCCCCTTGACTTGTGAGCACTTATGTCCTGGAGGATGAGTCCTCCAGCACTCAATTGTCTTCAGATTTTTGCTAAAAAAACATATTTTCAAGCTTGCCTGAGCAGAGAAGGGACTTCAAAGTATTCCACAGCAGGAATGAGACTGCTACTGTGGCAGGGAACACTGACAGAAAATGGGACAAGCTATCTTGCTTTTAGTAGGATGCATATTCATGCCAGGGGTTAGTTAGGGGCAGGTTCCATACTGGAAATTCACACTCCACCATTCTGTCTGCCAGACACAAGAACTCTGGAACCCACAGGCATTGAACAAGGACAGATTTCAGCCCCACATACATTGGTCTGGATGTGGGGAACGTTTCTCTTATAAACACAACCCCTTTAACTGAAGGGTTAGCTCTTAAAGAGCTGCAACCACAGGTGGCAGACAGCCTGGGGGCAGTCAAAAGGATTCAGAAGAAAGAGCCTGCAGTGATAAGCACAATGTGAAATCCTAAATGAAGGAGGAAACCGAAAAGCTCAAGGGATGAAAGAAGTCCCAGCTAAAATGTGTAGGAACAGTAACTGCTGAAACATCTGTTTGGAGAAAGCATTCCTCCCATGAAGGATGTCTAACATTTCGGGCTAACATAGCACCTGCAAGGTTATCCCAAAGCACAAAGAAAGAATTATTATTTTTCTTTGTCTTGAAATGTTCACAGGTATTTATGTAACAAGAACTACTATCATCACAAAAAATACCTCCCACATACCATAATATACAGACTTTTTGAAGACTCCTGATGGTAGGAGCCTGTCATTCACACCCACATATTTATGTATAGTGAAAGAATGCACCTTATCATCTTTGGAGAACTGAAACGTTTGGTTGTTTATCCTGAACAATGTAATTCATGGTTAAATAGAAGGAATCCAAAATTTGCCATGTACTCCATCATTCAGGTAATCATGTGTGATTTTGCTATAGTTGGGGTATCTGTAAAAAGAATATGGCACAGATTTAACTTCTGTGTGGTAGCATGAATCATATATCCAACACTTGAGACTCAATATTCAAGATGATTAAGCATTATTTAAGTCAAGGATTCAGACTCTAAAATTTAATTAAAAATATAGTTTAAAATATCTAAATTAAATCTGAAAGACTCTTTTTGGTTAAATAACTACCCTCTATATTTTTATTAAATTCTCTATTATCTTAAAAGAACTTATCTATAAGTTGCATTTCTGCACACTCCATGTGAACATTATTATAATAATGTACCTATATTAAAATAAAAAAATTATATATGTGCTTAAATTAAGTGTAGACACTACAGATTTCTTTTCAGAGCACTTTCAAGCCAAATGAAATCTAAGCAGAATCTTATAATCCCATGTTAGGACACTGCCTGGAACTTGGTCTTAGCAACGAGCAGACCGATGCCCTTTTCTCCAGGGATCTCTGTCTGGCTGCCAGAATCTCACAAAAACATGGACATGAAGAAGGAAGAAAAGTAGGCTCCAAATAAGGCCTAACAATTTCTACTTTCCATTCACTTGCTATTTCTTACATCTCAGGTGATGCAGGTCATTGATTTTATGACAGGTTTCCCTACTCTCAATTATTTTTTTAAAAATGCCTACCTAGATGGAAACCCTTCATAGTCTTAATTGCAGTTTAGCTTTACTAGTGAACCCATTTCTTGAGTCATATAATAAACTGAAAAGAGAGAGACTGCTTTTCTTCCATGCAATCTGCAAACATGGTAACTGCATGATATTTTTATAGCATGAAGTTTAGATGCTGGCAATACTAAGCCTGAGCCTACATCTTCATAAAACTATATTTCCTTGTAAAACCAATATGTTTTTACAAATATAAAGATTATATAACCACACATTGTGCCTCTTCTTGATACTTTCTAAGTGTTAAGCATCTGTAAGCAGAATTTTGTCTTGACTTTCATCTCTATTGTAGGAGGAGCAGCTTCAAGCAACCCTGAGGACCCTTGAGCTGGCACTCTGCAATGAGGCTTTCCACAGCACAAAGGCAGCACCCTCTCCACCAGCCACCCAAGCTCTGGAGGGTGTGTAAAGGAGGAGCAGAGTCATGGCTGGTTATGAATCACTGGGACCTCCAATAATCCCAGTGATGTAGAACTGCCCTCAGGCTCTCTCTGCTTATTCTAGGGATCAAAGGAGTGCAGTATAGCTCAGGGCTATATTTTAAATGGTATTTAAAATGATGCTATAAGATTCAAGTGGGTGCTTAGTGGGACTGATAAAGGTGCCTGAGCATCTGAAGTCCATTAGTCTCCTGCTTTTCATCTGTAAACCTGTGCACTTTTGTAAATTTACCCTATAAAGCTATTTGCTCTAAGTGGGTATATGTATTTATTATCACTTATGCACCTACACTTTTGAAGCTTTGCTTTTGTCTGCTCAGCTCCTGCTGAAAACCCAAATGTTTCTGTCTTTCAAACCAGTAAAATGGTGAGCAGCTATGAAAACTGATGCCCATTATGTTCAGCCAAACAATCAAAAAGTTAACAAGTTAGGAAAGACTTGTGAACAGAAAACTATTAAATTTGTTTCCTCAAGCTGGCAGCTAGGACAGACATTTCTGAATCTAATGCTGAAGGCAACCATCTCACTGAAATGTGATGTCATATATGACAGAAGCAGTGTGACAGACTTTCAGGGGGAGTATTAACCTGCCAGTTTTACCACTGGTAGCAAATTTAAGAGAGAGAAGGAAAATATTAATATTGAATATTTGTAAAGCATTTACTTGCTTAACAGTTTCTTCTTTTGAGTGGCAATCCAGAACTAAAGCACAGTATTAGAATGCTTTCAATGTGTCACCAAAAAGAAAAAAAACAAAAAAACTGGAAAAGTGTCACTTGGTTTCATTGGTCACTTGGTCCCTTGGGAGAAGAGATTAAGTGAAATGAGTAGGAGACAAAGAACACTGTACAATTTCATCTGAACTTCATAACCCAGCAGCTCTATTTTGCAATTTCAGATAAGTACACAAAGTACTGTATTTAGTTATAAATTGCTTTTCCACTTTGTTTAAACTACATGGAGAGCAGATCTACACTATTCACCTACGTTCCAATCAAAGTCAACTTTAGTTCTTTCTTGCTCATTTTGTGCTTTACTTCTGCAAGCAGTGCACAACATCTTCCTGAGTATCTGGTTGTATTATATTACATATGTGATATACATTTCTAGGCCAGTCACAAACAGCTATATAAAATGGTGCAGTAATGCTTGGTGGAAAACAATGTGTGTTTGAATGTAACAGCTACAACATCGATATCATAAATTATGTGCTATGTACACAACACTAGGTATTTGTCAAGGCTTTGGTACTTAGGTGCCTCTATTAGGATAAATATGTTTCAAGAAAGCTGAAATACTGCAGCAATTAATCAAGTTTCCATAATTAAGGTAACCTTCATTTAAGCAAATTATACTTAAAGCTCTCAAGAATCAATGGTTTAGATAAAACTGCTAAGTCAGTAACTCTGTGGTCTGTAACAGGATTTTTGGAGTTGATTTATGGAATAATTTCCATGCCTTAGTCCTCCCCTTGACACCTTTAAAATTCAATGTACTCACCAGTGCATACAGCAGTTCGGCAGGGGACAGCCCCAGGTGCCACCCACCCACCTGTAAAGGCTTCTCCAGATCTGAGCTGCAGCACCAGGGGCTGTACAACATGTGCAGTGAAGCACCATTCCTTCCTTCCTTCCTTCCTTCCTTCCTTCCTTCCTTCCTCCTCCTCCTCCTCCTCCTCCTCCTGGGCTTTTTGTAGAAAACAACTCTATGTCTGAACTCATCAGGAAAGTCCTAATGGATTTCAAAGGGATAGAAATTGGTCCTACAAAACTTTTACTGCGGGAGGCTCTGTGAGGTAGGGGTGATTTCCCAGCTGCTATATGGGTACACGGTTAGCCCAATGCTTAAAAGCACTGTCTGTCCGAGACCAAAAGCAGCTCCAAACGCAGGCGAGCCTAGCAAGAAATAGCAATTTCAGCTCTAAAGTGATTATCAGCTTATTAAGTGATTAATCAGCTCATTATCGATTTCAGCTTTGAATCTTGCTAGGCCTCGCAGTGGCAGATCAGGAAGAGAGAGGAGAAGAGGCGTATGGGATTCTGCAGATGACAGTCTTTATTCAGATCTTCGGTGACAGCTATCTGCGAAGGGTTCCAGGGACGTCTCTTCTGACTAACTGGGCAAAAGTAGGGGTTTTTACAGGGTTTAGGGGGGTTGGAAACTGTCCAATGGTAAGGGTCAAAGGGAAAGTAGCCTATAGCCTTACAGATAGATAAGCAAGGGTCTGAAGACGGAAGAAGGACTTCTTTTTGTCCTAGTCAGCATGACTTGGCACTTTAGGCTGCTGACTGCCAAGGCCTTGCGGGGCCTATGCCTGCTACACAAAACCACCCTATGTGTTGAATCAGCAAAAACGTTGTCCATCTCTGGAGCATCTTAGACATGCAGGGGAGACAGAAATATTAAAACTCTCTAACATTTCATTGAAAAAAAAATAGGCAAATATTCTAGATTATTTAATTAATGATGGGAAATAAGATGAGCTAGGAAACCAACCATCATATCCTTCCAATGGAAAAACAACCAAAAGAAAGGAAAACTAAGGAACTATTGATGCTAAATTGTACTGCATTTGTTTGGTAAATCCCCAAAAAGAAATGCAAATCAGGGACAGGAGAAACAAATAATAACTGCCTTGAAGAGATGTGGTGGAAAAAGAAGGAAGCACCTGTTCAAATATTTTTACAGAGAGCAGAACAAAAAAAAAAAATTGCCTGGAAGACAAGGCACAAATTTATTCTCTGGAGAATCTGGACAGTGTTCTGGAGACTGTTACAAATCAGGTTTTAAAATGTTTGTCTTGGTGGTGAAACACAGAACATACAAACAGATCAAGAAAGGGAAGCACTCTTCAGGAAAAATAGAATGTCAGTATGATCTGTGGAATAATTTTGTTCAGGAATTTCCCTCTTGAGGCTTATAAAAGTGTATTTACTTTCAAAGTAAAACTTGACATTGCTGGACAAACTGTCAGAAGCTGGCCTCTAGTGCCTCAATGGATGGCACCACTTCTCCACTTCATCATTTCTCCACTATCACCAAGCAAGTCATGAGTACCAGATTCCTTACTATTCACACCCACAGAACTCCAATGAGTAAGAAGAAAACAAAATGGAATATAACAGCAGAAGCTGTGGAAAGCAGGATAAAGTATGAAGCATGTCTTTTAATAAAAACAGCAGTATTGAAAATGTTCTTTTTTTCTTTTGTTACAGAGATTAAATTAAATGAAAACAGTGACAATACAGTTTTAGGGCAACCAGGACCTAATCCAAAGTCCTAAACACTATATCTTCTATTGATGCCGGTGATCATTGTATGAAAAGTGAATTTCTTGTGAGGAATATCAGCAGGCCATGTGCACTAGAAATATAGGTAATAATGCTTTCCCAAGAAGGAGAAAATAGTAAGGAAGCTTGCACAAACAGGTTTTGATTCAGTTACACTCCTGCTTGTGCATGGAAATCAATGATAATGGCAAAGAAGATAGCTCACCTTTCTTCAAGCCACACTGGAATGCATTGCTAATGTTAATGTAACAGTTAATGAGTTGATGACATCAAACATAAATGTGAAGCAAAACTTCCAAGACTTAATCAGAACCCATGACTTAACCTTTCTTTGGAATCTACCATCAGCTCCTTTTTTTTTTTTTTTCTTTTCCTTTGTATCTAAAAGTAATGTTCGTGCCAAAAGAGTGCAAAGCAGATGCCTATTGAATTCAAGTCTGCTAGAAATCACTTTGCCACATTTGGTATCTAATGCTGCAGAATGCATAAAAATAATGTGTTTGCATTTTGACAGTAGATTCTGAAATGTATCATGAAGTACTTTCCAGGAATATCCAAATACAGCATAACAAATTTAATCCTGAAATAGGATTCACAAGAACAGATCTCAACAAAAAAGTCTTACTTTGTCAGAGAACGTGAGAAAAAGCAACCAAAAAGTAACAAGCTTAGCTTCATGATCATAAAGTGCCCCCACTCTTCTGATTTTATCAATTATTTGCAAGAGGCAGAAAAGACAAAGGCACATCTTTCTTTGTATGTGAAAAACACCCCAAAAACTCAGAAAGGAAATAAGTAAATGACTTGGCATTGGCAAAGAAGAAAACACTTGTTTTCAGCTGAGCTTTGCTGTGAATGCAGTATCAATAAAGAAAAGATAACCCCCTAGGTAAGAAGGAAGGCTAATTAGCAAATAGTGAAACGGCAAAGTGAAAACAAGACCACCAATTAAAAGCGTGAGTGAAAAATTCAAGGATTTCAATCAAAGGTGGATTTAAATTAGTTACAATATGGGAAGTAACTGGTAATTTAAGGAGTAGTCATGAGCTAAGGAACCTCAGATGTTAGTAAACCTCTTTGCTAGACTTGTGCAATTCATTTCTAGTATGGATTTGTAATTTTTGGGTCATGATCATCTGCTATGAGACACATTTCTTAAGCTTTACATGGAGAAAAAAAATACATTACAGTGCTCAGGCCTGTAATGAAAGGAACTATGTCTTTGGAACTTCAATAATACTCCCCCTTTCCTTTGAAATCAATAAGAGGAAAACTTGGACGCATATTTCTTACTTATTTCACATTCAGAGAGAGGATCATACTGACTGCTCTTTTCTTGCTCACATATATATGAGTTTGATTCACTGTCTCAGTTATAACTCTGGAATACAAGCACATGTTCAATTGCTACTGCCACACTTTTGCACAATTTCAGAGCACCAATTTCTTCCAATGATTTGTAAACTGAATTTATTGAAATTTCAGGCCACAGGAAATGGGTACAAAGAGTATGGGTGCAAAGAACTCCAGCACCACAGAGACCAGAATTCATCAATACCCAGAGTCATAAGGGGCTGGTTTGGAGCAGCTTACAGACACTGTTCACTTGAACAAGAAGTGAGCACAGGAGTCAGGGTATCAGTTTCTTCCTGCAGAGAGAATAGGAATGCCATTTTGACTTAATTATGACCTGCTGCAGTAATGGAAAATTTTCCAGTGGGAAGAAAATCTTAATCCCCTGTCAATTACTCCTCTAGCATTAAAAAAGCAGTGTGATGCAGCCCAGATGTTCTGCAAAAAAATTGCTGATGGGAATGTGGCAGAAAAGCACAACTGCTGAGATTTTAAGTCAGTCCACCTAGCCCTTCATCATTCTGCAACCTTTGTATTTACAACCCATTATTCCTGTCATATCTCAAAGTGAGAGGACTCAACATGGACCTGAATTTCTTCATTCATATCAATGGAGTGCTAATCTTGGTAACCTTGATCTAAATTATGCTATTAATCCACTAATGCTAAACAGTATCATAAAGAGATGAACAGTCTTGTACAGGAAGCTTCAGCATCCTCTTAAGAAAGAGTCTTGGTTTTCAAGAGATGTTTTGTTTTCAGATACAGTGTAGAATTAACACCTACTACTATAGTTCAGAGGTAATACTTACTGTTTTAATATTTATGCTAAAATTGCCTCTGTCATGTGGTGTACATGATGTGTCTGAGGGCTGTCCTTTTTCTACAGAGGTGTGACCTTCAGGTTTCAGATGCTCTTTGGCTTGTAAAATTAAGAATAATGATAATAATAGTAGTAGTAGCAGTAATAATAATAATAATAATTTGAAGTTAGCAATTTTGTTTTCAGACCTTTGATTATAAAAAAAGAGGAAAATAAATAAATTATGTCCTACCAAGATTTTCAACATTTTCTGTACACATTCTGTCTACAATTAATGGAAAAACACCTTTCTCTGTGAAAGTCTGGCATTTCTTTCTTCAGCTTCTGTGACTTCTAAGGAAAATTGAACTAATAATTAATAAAATATGCAAAATTATACTTAGAATTTTCCTGATTCCAAAGTAAGCTGTGAGTGACTTCTGGACAAACATTTCTCCTTCCCCCAAAGTCATTCTAGTTTTTATCTCTACATCTCTGTGTGTACATAAATATGAGATTTGTATTATTTTATTGTCAAAAAAATTACCATGAAGAATCCTGAAAAATAATTTTGCAAAAAAAGGTCATATATTTAAACATTAATCTAAGATGAGTAACTATTTAACACCTCTCAATTCCTACCCAACTAGTAAAATGGCCAGTGTCACAGTTGTGACACGAAATAACAAGACTCACGCAAGATGTTCCAGCATCAGAACAGGAAAAGAGAACTTTATTTTTCTAACTTCAACATTTATAGAATTCCAAAAGTGACTCTGGATTGGAGAATGACATTGCCACCTCTCCAACCACACTGGTTAAACTAACAGTCCATCAAAATTCTCCTGCTACAGAGAAGAATGCAAAGCAATCATTATTTACATGAAGGTGCGTGAGAAACTGCGTTATGAGAATGTAAACATCAGAAGGCTCAGAAAAACTCAAAAGAACAGGGCGACAGATCAGCAAGTAAGTTATCACTTAAAATATCAGTTGTAAAGCTATACTCTTACAAATGCAAAAATTAGTTAATATTTTCCACATAACTTGAAGTTAGATCTGTTAAAAGGTAAAAGGGAACAACCCTCACAAAAATCTGGGAAAGCAATTCCCCTTTTTATCCTAGATCTAGGCCTCAACAGTGTCTCTTGCTTATCTGGATACTGTTTAATTTAACCTGGAAGGACGAAATACACTCAGCAAGGCTGACCAGTGGCAGAGACTCACGGAGCAGCACAAAGAGAAGAGTTGCAGCAGGGAAGTGCACCAAGGAAACAAAGATGTTGAGAAGGGAACTTCAGTACGCCAATAATTGGCACTCAGCAAATTTTTCTAGCTTTTTCTTAGTAGTAAAAATATGAAAAAATTTCTCCCTGGCCCTGATGTGTTTGTGATTTATACATTTCTGCTGGTATTTGCAGGGAAGCAGGCCCCCAAATAGGTAATGGCTATCAAGCCATGAGAAACAAAGGCAACTAAATGCCTTCAAGCTGAACCAGCAGGTTTCCACATTGCCTTTAGATATCTCCCAAAACAGCCACAAAATTGGCACCTGACATATTTCCTGACATGGCAGACTTATGCCAAAGCAGCACAGCTGTCTGTTCCCTGGAAAGGAAAGGCATACAAGTCATTTTGGGCAACAAGACAGGTGAAGCATAAAATCCTACAGCTCTGTGTACAGCACGGAGACAGGACTGGCACAGGAACCCCATGGATAGTTCTGATTCTGCTGAAATACCCTTGAAAACCAAATCCAATGCCAGCACTGTGGCCAGCAAAGTCCTCACAGATGATCTGGTGTGTAATATATTGTTTGACTAGCTTATGAATCAGCAGATGACTGACAAAGAGAGCTGCCAAATGGGTAATTACATCAGGCTTTGTAATATTAACTAAAAAGCAGGGAAAAATGAAGCCTGATAGAAGTAATTCATAACTTTTATCACTTGTCATGCAGAATCTATGAAGTACAGTGCCAGAATGTATATTATTTTGCTATAAAGATGCTATAAAGATGCTATAAAGATCAATGTTAACTGCTGCTGGAGACCAGTGGTAATTTGTCCTCCACTTAACCTTCTCCTAAGCCCCTGTCAAACTGATTCCAGCCTGGTACAAAACATTACCTGTACAGCATCTCCCAGATCATCAGTATGGGAATTGCAGTCCTGCTTTGCCACATGACTTGATGGGATTGATGTATGGCAGAGCATACAACAGGTTGCAACAAGTCCTGAGTACCAGAAAAACCTGGGCTGAGGATAGTAACTCCTGACTCCTTACAAAAATTGCAGCATTCTAACATCCTGAATTTTGTTTAAGATAGCCCTGCCTGAGACACTATCAGCATAGGAACTGAAGATTTATCAGAGCCTTGGACTAGCAGACAATGGCCTCCACTTGAAAAATAATCATGGACGCATTAGGATAAAAAAATGTCACTCTCCAGCCCAAGGTTTATTCAAGGACCACGACCCCTATTACCAAACTGATTTTTTTCTTTTTTTTTCCTCAGCCTATGCATATGACCTTCTAAACATGTCTCAAGTGGTAGAGTCTGGTAACAAAAAAATCTCCATCACATATTAGTAAATAAAATCCAATTGTTCTATTTTTTCATGCCAAAATTGTAATTCCCACATCTCACCTGAACATTTGACTGAGAAATATAAACACCTTAATTCAGCTCTAGTCTACAGTAAACACTGAAGAAATATAATATTTTAGAAAAGGCCTTTTGTTCAGTATAGCTTTTTATTATAGTTACAAATTTTTGAGTAGAAACATGATTGAAGACTACTTTTCAGTAAGTTTTACCAATAAGAAATATACCTTTACAGGGGAAATAAAAGTAGAATAAAGCTAAAACTACGACAGGGAGAAATGGTGAGTGCAAGAAAAGATGACAAATGCTTAGTGAAGTCTACAAAAAAGCAACTGTTTCTGCTTATAGAGGAACAAAGAGGTGTAGCACAAAGTGCTGGGATTGGACTGGTTAATGTATTTCCACGTCTGTGTGCACTTGTATTTCATGATCTGCTAAAAATACTCTAATTAAAGCTGTTGACCTAGAATGAAGTAAACTGAGCAAAAAATAGAGCCTATCTAAATCATAAATTAGAATGCAGAGCTGCTACAAAGGGTTTCTTAATTCAGTAAGCATGGCAAAAAGCATAATATAAAAGATAAAACCCTTTGTAAATTAAAAGTGTGGTCAGATCATCACAAGTGAAATATCTCCAGAACAAAACAAAACAAAAAAAACCCAACAAAAAAACCACCACCACCGACAACAACAACAACAAAACAAACAAACAAAAAAACCAAAACAAACAAACAAAAAAAACTAGATCTGATTCTACTGAAATTTTCTCCCAAACTCTTTTACTGAAGTCATCAAGATTATTTATGAAAATAAAGATTTTCTTATAAGTCTTGGTCCTTTGGAAGAAAATCTAACTCTGCCTTCACATCATCCACCTTGTACCAAGCTTACAGAGAAGCAAATACTGAACCTATGACTAGGTCCAAAAAACGTAAGCTGAATTAACTGAAAAGTTACTGCTGTACAGGGAAAAGAAGGTGGGAGTAGATCAGTGGTTCACTCCACACTGCACAGCCCAGTTCAGATAACTAGAAATAAAATAAGCTGTGTTTTATGGGAAAAAATGATACCTAGCTGTAGCCAGAGCAGAAGAAATTAAGTTATGAGTATCTGATGTTGGGGAGGAAAACATGATCAGTAGGATTTGTGGCAAACATTCACAGGTTTGTAATCCTCAAACAGAAGATGTCAATGGCAGAAGGAAAAAATGAAAAGAAAAAGCTGTGTGTTGCATCTTTTGCCAGCTTTCTCACATGCATTTCTTTCTTTTTGCACCAGGATTGTTTTCTGCCCTGGGCAAAGCTGTGAATGCACAATCCACTTGATCTGCCTGACCACACAAGAGTCTGAAGCATTGGTAAAATTCTCTGAAACTCAGGTTTAGTGTGCTTCGTGACATGGTGTTCTGGAATTCTAAGTCACAAGGATGGGTTTATTATTCTTTTGGATAACTGACCACAAAATATATTTGTAATGAAAAAAGAAGATATTTCCATCTTTAAGAATTACTTCTTATATATAAAGTTTACCTTTTTAGTGTATATATGTACAGAGTCACATACTCTTCATCTGTTCATGTGAATGAATGAACAAACAGCACAATTTTCTTCCTAATATACTAGAAGGAAAATTTTGTAAAATTTAGATGGATTGACAAAATTAGTGTATTTTCAACAGCAAAAAAATTTTTTGTAATCGTAATTTTGTAATCTTTTGTAAGATGAGCCTTGATCTTCAGAAAGAGCATCCTAGTGATTTCTTTTTCTTTGTTTTAATGTCTACAGTGCTACCTCTGGAAAAGTAATCACAGAGCAAGATGAGAAGATTCCTTGCTCTGATTCTTTCCATAAAATGGAGGCTTGTTGTTAGCAATCTGTAACTGCAAAAAGCAATAGTCAAAAAAAAAAAAAAA
>VZRH01008195.1:1030244-1041683 GCA_013397555.1 Urocynchramus pylzowi
AAAAAAAAAAAAAAAAAAGGTAGATTCTTTCAGAAAATATTTTTCCTTTATTTTATGCTACTAAATTAAAAACAAACAAAGAGGATTTTTAGAGGTCAAATTCCATGAAAAAGAAAAACACAATATTACCTGTTCTGGACAGTCTTTAAAGATAAGACAACTTGTTTCAGTATCAGGTTTCTGTGTGACATAGATGGGAGTTGTGTGTTTTGAAAAGTTCTGCTTTGTCTTGAACCAAGGCAGCCACTTGAAAAATACTCAGAGTATGTGATCTATTTCTGAGTACACTTGAATTCCTCTAGTGAATACACATGTAAGTATCCAGTCCTGCTCCACCAGAGGCTGGAGTGGAATGCTGTTCACCTACCTGGAAAATAATTTTTTTCCTTTTGTTTAAATAGAATTTTATGTATTTCAATTTGTACTCTGCTTCTCATCCTTCACAACTGGTGCATCTCACATTTCAAAAGCATTTTACAGCTTCAAGCCTAAATATGCTTATAGCCAGCTTTATAAAAATTTTCTGTGTGCAAACACAGTCTCAGCCTCTCCCAGCCTGGTATTTCCCTTGACATATTTATCAAGTACAATCATATCCCTCCTTCCATCTGTGTTTTGCTAAACCAAACAAGCCAAGCCTGTTTACTCTCTTGCATGATATTCTTTCCTTTCTCTGATCATACTGCTGTTCTTTGTCTGCTTCAGTGTGTATTAATAGCTCTCTAACACAAACAACCAAAATTCCACATAATGCTAAATGAATCCGCAGTGCAACATGGTACTAACACTTCCCCTTTTCCTAGGAGGATATTGACCTGTGTGCTTGTAACTTGAAAATGTTAATAGTATTAAAATTAATAATATCCATGTTGTCCATCATAAATGCTACATTTACTTTCAATCAGATTGGATGATCAGCAAGTTCTGTTGTGCAAAAGAAAACATAAAAAGCAGAAACACTAATCCCGTTTTTCTAGACTGCAGAATAGAATTGTATTCTATTCTACATTTAGCTTTGCATCTTTGCTTTTAGCCATTGTTTCAAAATAAAAATATTGGCACAATATTGACATATTTGATTTTTCTAGATTGCACTTTTTTTCCTGCTGCTTTCTTAATCATACTTGGCCTCCTGAAGATTCCAAAATGGAAAAAATTGGAGAAGACTTTTACTTCTATCCAGCACGACTGTTACTTTCCAGTGACTGATTCTGACCCTGTAGAATAAAGGTCTTCATTATTTTGTTTAATGACATATTCAGCATTCTAGAGCCATCTGTGTAAATCCCAGTGAAAATTAAATATAAGGCAGCTTATCCTTATTCCTACAACTCTTTGAACAACCCTGCAGAACCATCAAACCATTGAATGACACAGACAATTTTCAAGGGAGGGGAACCTCCCAGATGCTCTCAGTCCCTCCTGCCCACAGCACTTGGGTGTCACCTCACTCTCCCCACTGCATGAATTCCAGCAGAATATTGTGAAAGCCACGTTTCCTTCCCTGCTGGGGATGCCTGCTGTGAAACATCATTTTGAATTGTGGTTAATCACCACCTGCTTGACCACCACAACTGTGTTATATAGCTACCAGATGGCAGCTGCACAAAGTACATCCTGGCAGTGTTCCTCTACCTACTTATTAGTAGTGCTGTATTCTCGAGAAAATCAACCAAAAAAAGTATTTGGATACTGTCATTTGTCTGCATTTTACTTTACTTCTAGTAGAATGTTAACACACAACAGACAAACTTAGGATGGGGAACTTTACTTCCTTATTAAAATACTGAGCATTTTCTTGAGTTTAACTGATTGGGCACTTTTTTACAAAGAATATAGTACATTACAAAAACAGGTAACCACCAATAGTCACATGCAACATATGGGTTTTTACACACCATGGCTGAGAGTTTCCTTACTGTGTAGATCAGTTAAGATGCTAAAGGACACTCAAATATATTGTGAGACTTTTCACTGCCTAACAAATCTTGAAAATAAGACTCTAGAAAATCTTCCAGAACAGAAGACAGTGATGGCCTCAGAAAAGTGCAATGAATATGCAAACAGCAAAGACCAGGGTCATCTCTTCTCAATTTGCCTTTAGAAGACACTACTTACCATCCACAGGAGCTTTTGAATATTATAGAGCTGTGATGTTTGATTAGGCCTTTTCTCCTTCATGGTCAGGTGGGACACCGTGGCATTCTTCCATCAAAATAAAATACACCAGACTTATGTTGTCGTACTTACAGGCTGCTACATTGCTTTCCGTTTGAGAAAATACTTGAAAACAATAAAAATCTAAGTACAATTTCTGTTGCCCTGATTTAAAGCTGAGCACCTTTGACTTCCTGTGAAAACACGTAACGAATGTAAACTGGTTTCTGGAGAAACCCAAGAAAAATATTTGTCACAGTCTTCAAAATCATCCTAATAGCAATGAAGTACTTGGAAGAGTTTTTCTGAATAATGCATGTGAATCCAGGTGCACACTGGAGCTTCAACTGATGAAATGTAGAAATAGATGATCGTTAATCCTGCATTTTTCATTATCTCCTTTCCTCATTGAACACAATGTTCAGTAGATCAGGCTGCATCATACCAGTTTCTCAGATCTTTCAAACAGCCGTGACATAAGTATTCATTTTTAATTCCATCCCATTCCATCAGACAGAGAACTTTCAGAGACAAAGTTACCTTTGTTAAGAAATATGAATTATATCAAAAGGGCTGTAAAGAAATATTTATTTACTGCACTCAGTACTTTGGAAAAAACCCAAGAAGTTAACCATGAACAGAGAAAAAAGAAAACCTATCCAGGCTTTCCTTCAGTAGCAAGAAAAGGCTATATTCAATGCTATAAGCAGTAATGAAGCCATAAAAGATTTTTTTTTTTTTGCTTACACAATGTGAACATGACCTGTGTGAATAAGCATGAAGTTATAGTTCTGGAAGTATTTAATTAATGGGAATATTGATGAATAAGCATTTGAAAGTGAACTGAAATTAACGTAGACAGAAAAGTTAGAGATTAAATATTTGGAGGATTTTTTTTCTGCTTGTCACTACCAGTATTTGATAATATTTTACTAATGATTTCACAGTAATGGTAATAATGATTTTATGTAAAGAGAATTGCTAAAATGCAACTGTGGCATATATATTTTATTTACATATATATCTTTACATTACATACATATATGAAAATATATTTCAAAACACTGAATAAGCTTCCATCTAGTATAAGGGTGATCTCTTGTCCATGAATATTTCAGTGCAAAATAAGTCTGAAAATCTGTATCCATGACCCTGGCACAAGGCGTGTACTAATGGGATGTGTTGATTCCACAGCTATTGGGAGGCATCATGAGTACAGGAAAAGGACAAAGGTTGGCAACAGAAATAGCAAGAGTGGGAAGAAATTCCACTGTACAAAAAATTCCCTTTGGTCAAACACTGGTAACAAATTTCTTCTAAAAGTTTGTATTAATAAATTTGAAATAACAGGCAAACTTAGTGACATCTTCTGAACAAATACCAAGATAATCGAATGCCTAAATTTTTTCTATTAGTCAATCTTATGTTGTCATTTTATGTTAGATATTTCTAACAACCAACACAATGAAAAATAGGAACTCTGACCCACTAAAAAAGAATATTTACTATTTAGTTTGATTTTTCACAATTCTTACTTTCAGTGGGTACAGTAGCAATAAAACATCATCCTAGTACAATCAGCCTTCTTGTATATCAAAACATCAGCTGCATGTTTCAGAATCAAAGAGAAGTATAGCCAAGTCCTTGAGACTTTAAAAAATTGTGTTTTCTCTCCAAACACTGTAAATAGAATTTGTGTGTACTTTTTCTTACTGAATTTTTAAAGAATCCTCTGTATTTCTTTCCAATTGTTCTTGATTAAACGAAAGCATTTGGCTACCCATTAACCCTATTTTTTGATCTGAAGGCAGTGGGAGTTACCTTAGCTCACATCACAGATTCTAATTAGAAAATCTGCAGCACTTCATAAAAAAAAAGGTTTTCCCCATTTTAAATGCAACAGGTGTGGACCAGAGTTCACATGTAGACAAAATACTTCACCATTTTGTGTTTCTCACAAGGAGCTCTTCATTACAGGCTGAAATGAAGGGCAAAACTCTTAGCTGAGTTCCATGCTGTCCCGAAAAACCCCTGAAATAGAATGGCTAAAACAAAGCCACATCCACTGAGAACAGCTCTAATGAAAGAGCTTTGAAACAGCATTCTCTACTTTGCCCCTTGGTGGCAAAGTCTGCCCCTTTGCAGACTTGGTGGATGCTGCTTATTTTCACAATAATGAAAAATAGTGCTTTTATTGCAGCTCTGCATAGCTCGTTCATAGCTTCACTGTGACAGAAATAGTTCCCATCTTTTCAGTTGTCTGAACATCCATTAGAAATGCTCATAAATGGAAACACCCAACAGAGTTGAAATCTGCTTTTCCTTGACTGCAAAGCTTCTACAGTGCCCCTCCATATAGTAAACAATAACTGACTTATCATGAGAGAAACACTCTCCCAGAGTTAAAAGCAATTTAAGAGTTAAATACCACAGCTTTGTGAATTCCCATGCAGCCACAAGGACCATGCAATTCTTTTCTTAAATTGCAGGCTTTATATTTTCAAACAAAAAAACCTCTTCTCAATACTCTTAGGGCTGCAATGAGGAATAGGCTGCATCAATTTGATTAGAAGAATATTTTCCTTCCCTTGAGATTGATTTCCTACACATCTCTTGAAAAATGATTCATAGGAGTTAGTCATTTGGATTTGCAAATGTGGTATGGGACTCCTTGTCAGCTGACAAATGGGTGAAGTCACATTTAAACAAAGAAAGAAAAGACAGAAGTCATAACCATCACGACTCCAGTTCCCCACATTCATTCATTGTTGTGATTACTCTAATTAAGGAACTTCCCTGCCTTACTGGGTCTCTTAATTCATACAGATGTTATCAAAAGTACATCCTGCCTACCCATGGTAGCAGAAACTGACACAGGAGCCACTCTGGCTCACAAAATACACTGTAGTAGCTGTTCTGCATTGCTTGAAATGTTGTTGTACAACATATTTAGCCTGCTTGAGGAGCAAACTTGGAACAGCAGTGTGGGAATGTCATTCACCTGTCATGCAAGCTGAACTTAATTATACAATAATTGCACATCCGATACACCGAGAGTAGAAGGAAGCAGCATTTCCTTGTACTTCCCATGACACAAACATGTTTTATTCATTCACTTTGTTACTATACTGAGGTTCTGTTGCAGGCATTACCATTTTGCTTTAAGGTGCAATGAGCAATTTATTAAGTGATGCAGATGTTTAAAAAAATGCTAAACTGGAGTCTGAAATGAATCATTGCAGAGAGCTCATGAGACTGACAGACTAATTCATGGCCAGAAAGAACAGAGTCATTAAGGCTGGGCAGGACTGTTCTAAGGAAATTTTTGCAATTTTTTCACAACTCAAACTAAAGTTGCTTACAAAGTATCTGTTTTTAAAAACAAATAAATAAACAAAAATTCTCTCAAAATTTTGAAGAAAGAAATGGGTCAAGGTTCCCCAATACATGGTACTGTGATGACTACCCCTCACAGCTGGATCTTACCCTGAAGTAATTGAATAGACTGTTATGCAATAGGAGGGATTTCATGGCAATCACATCAGAGGTGAAAACTAACAGAAACAGGAAGGAACAGTATGCAATTGAAAAGCAAAGATATGCCCAGCTTCTTGGAGAATTTATAGGATTTTAAATGTTGGTTTGATTTGTACCATAAAAATCCACAGCTAGTTCATTATACACTTCTTTATCTCAAAAATAAGGATTACTTTATTCAGTTGCCTCAGATTAATCTAGTCCATCCTGAAACAATATTCTTCATTGAAGAATATGTAAGATAGACATATTAGTGAAAGTCAGCATCCTGAATAATATTACAAAACTCCCAAAAGAGTTGCTAATATACTTACTTTCAGCTTACAAGATTTTATTCTGCCTGATTGACTGAAACAGAAATGAGCAGCTGTACTCTGTCTAAAAGACATGAGATATTCTGTTTGTTTAAAATCATGACAATAGGTCCTGCAAAAAAAAAAAAAACAACCATCCTTTTTTAAAAGATGACACAACTCTAAGTGCCATAGGATGAAGGTCTAGCCAGTGTGGAAAGAAACTGCTCCTTAAAAAACAGTACAGGGAGTAAAGTGAGAAAATAAGAACTTTTTCTCTACCTTTTTATTCAAGAAACTACCAGGTCATATGAGAAAAAGGAGCCTTGCCTGTTGGCTGACTCCTTTACTTAAATCTTACCTCTATTGGTACTGTCAAAAGGTCTCTTTCAGTCCAATTTGAGTGCAGTTTCCAGTCAAACTGTAATAAGATTGTCAGACTGAAGTAATTATAGAGAGAAATCACAGATTCAGCATACAGAGGGCAAAAATGAATAAGGAAAGTCCCTTAATTCTTAATCAGCTCACCAGAAAATAATTTTCCTTTTAAACTGAAGGGAAAACATGAGCAGCTTTGTCAGTTTGCATGACAGAGCAAAATGCCTGAGCAAACTGTGACAATGGACACTGCTATACAATTTAAACACTAAATATTGCAGGCAATTAAATGCTCCTCACCGCTTTCTCACATCTCTTTTCAGACACATATATAGAAATGCACTTAAACATTACAGAAATATGATTTCTCTATTTACAAGAGAATATGAGTAAATATAAATTGTGTCCAACTTCAAATGTCTGAGCAGGATATTCACACAGCCAGCTGTATTCAGTTAAGACACACGACTGAAATAGAGCCTTGTCTGCAGTGTAGTCAGTGACAGCAAAATGACACTTGAGTGGATTGACTCATTCTCTGGAAACTCCACTGACTCATAACTCCATAGGTCACTAACTCAAGCACCCATTTTTCTTCAAGTGCACTAAAAGAATAAGGTTCTTTTCCATGTTACACATCAAAGAACGCTTGGATTTTGTGTGGTTTTCTACCCTAAACTCTGCAGGCTTTTACACAGAAAATTTTGCCAAACTTCTAATCGGTTTTCAGGAAGATTCACCCAAAAATTTGCATTCAGCAAAATATAAATAGTAATATCTTTTTTTAATTAGATATGGCTTGATTAGCCAGTACCCTTCACAAACAATGTCTGAAAAATCTACAGATGCTTAGATTTGGAAATTTACAGGACTAGTCTTGATCTAGAAGAAATGCATAGGAATCCTTCAGAATTCCCATGGTATTTCTAAGGCCATGACAATTATTTTCAGGCTATATGAGGTGAATGTTTTATAAGTTGCCTTATTTGGATCATTGAGTTTTATTTTAATGTCTAAAGGAAATAACTCATTCAGCATAATAATAAGAATTTATTAACAGTTTTCTTGTACCAAATTAGACAGAGCAAGCAATTGATTGTGGGTTTTGTGTGCTTTTTTTCTTCTTTTTTTTCTTTCCTACTGGAATGGTTTATACACAAGGGTTTTCAGTGCTCTGCATTGACTAATGAGTGAAGCACCAATTCAAGCATACAGAACAGATTAATGCATTCAACAGCAGCTCACTCAGAGGCATCAATTTTAGAATTTCTTCTATTCAGAAGGAGTAAAACAAAAGTCCTCGTATATGACTAGATAGACGTATAACCAAGCACAATTGAGAGTGAGTAGTAGAATGCTGGGCCAGGGAAATGACTTTAGATTTTTCAAAAGTAAGGAATATTTTATAACCACTTCTACAGGAGCTAAAAATTAAGAAAATGCAATGCCACTTTAGCTTCTTATTATTAATTCATCATAAGGTGCATATCTCAGGGCCCAGTCAGTTTGTATCAGCAATGGTGTAGGACAGATATTCCCTTACCATGTTTCTTTAAAGCTGCAGGTATTCCAGAAAAGCAAATATGATCATGTTTTCTTACATCTGCTAAATTGTCACAGCTGATGTTTTCTTTAATGATATGAATACAATGAACTAGAGCTACTGGCACTCCCTAGTGCTCATTGGTTTCCTGGCCTTCAAGGGCAGACTTGAAAGCATCAGACAGTGAAGGTATCAGCTGGGAATAGAGTTATATTCTGAATGTTACCCTCTCTTGCAGTTTTACCACAGATTTTTTTAATGATTCCTATGTTTTCCAGCCGTGCCAATGTCGTTACCATCATACAGGTATACAAACATGTAACTTACTTCAGTTGTAGAGATTTCATTAAGAAAAAAAAGGCCTGTTGGTAACCTTAGATCAGCAGCACTAGTAATAGAAAAGGACTAATGAGATAAATTAGGAAGGTATTAAAAATTATAGTTGCATTTGGCCTGTCTCTCAGATTCACAAGAGTTTCACCAGGGTGTTAACCCATAGATTCATAATTTTGGTGAATAGCATAAAAAATTCCTATGATAGACAAGAAACTCCATTACACAGGTTACTACTCTGAGTCTACCCAAAGGGACTGCAGCTGTGAACATTCTGCATCAAGTGATGGGTTTTTACATCATCACTTTTAAAATGGATCTTAGAAACATGGAGCAGCAATGGCTTAGCAATGTGAATCAGAACTCTTCCAAAACAGGCTTAAGGCTTGATATTGTTAGTGTGTATCTGGCAAAATTCAGCTTTATTAGCATGGAAGTACTGAGAAAACAAAGATTCCTTTCAAAAGACTGTGCAATATATTGAATACCTTCCCAAGACACTGATTTTACCCATTTGCAGAGGTATGTCGGGAATGTGTGGCTGGATGAGTTGCAAAAGAGACTTTTGTCTCAAACCTGCACCTTCAGCTGAGACAGCTAAAACACTGTGACCTTGATCCTCCTTATCCAGTTAGCAACCTTGCCTCACAGAGATGTCTTCTCACTACTGATTCTTCACATCTGAAAGACCACAGAGAACACACAATCTCTCCACAAACCTCTTGCTTTCTCTTGTGCTATTTCAAAATGCCTTTGTTTCTTTAGTTTACTATATTTTATCATCACTGCAGCAAAAATCCCACAGAAGGCCATAGCAGTAGGCTGATTTGACATGGAGAGTGATCAGTCATCCATGGCTTCAAGGAACAGTGAATCCCAATTTCATTTCAAAATCTAATGAAGTTGGCCTCTCAAATCCACTTGATGTATCTAGTAATATTAGGCTTAGATTGAAATATAAGATTTCTTCCTCAAGACCTGTCATGATCATTCGACTCAGGGTTGTTTAGAATAGAGGAAAGGAGGGGAAAAGGGGGAACATGGTAACACTTTCAATGACACAGAAATCTACTGGAAAGACCAAGGAAATAATCTTAGTCTTTACGTCCACAGCAGACAGGGGCAAGGAATGAGTCTTGATTAGATGAAAGACATAAGATACAGGATACAGAAAACAGGACACAGAAAGGGTTTTTTGATTAAAAAATAAATCAGCCCTCAATGACAGAGATAATGAGCTAGTGTCAAAGACTGCCTGTGGAAGTCTCAAGTTGCTGTCTTTGGCACTTTCTAAGGAAAGGATAGCCATTTATAGCAATAAGAATGGAAAATCCATCATAGATCATACATGGGAAATATTATCATACTGGACTAGTTGACCTCATGAAGTTCCTTGTAGTTCTATGCCCCTACCAGTCTGGCCATTTGTACTCATATGGCACATATTATACCATCAATTTAGTCATGTGTTTCTCACAAAAATAATTATGGAAAGACACATCAATAAATAGCTACAGATTTGAAGCAAAGAAAAAAGATCAACTTGGTCTTATACTGGTATCTGAAAGATAAACTCTATTAAGTGCAATCCTCTCCCCAAAAAGTATTGGAGCATTTGGGGTGATTTATTATTAAAGCCAACTCTGGGGATTGAATGGCTGTAGTAGGAGCACGTGTTTATTTTCCTTTGCAGCATGCATTATTTATTTCCATTAAGTTTACTTTGCTTTCACAGGACTAAGCACTTCTGCTTTCTGAGATGTATTGTCTTGTTACTACTGGGACATCTTACCCACTGCCTTCATTGACTATTTTATCAAGAATCAGATAGAGTCATTGTATAGTCTGCAATCAGTTTTGTAGTCAAGGATCCCAGGACTTTTGTCAAGCCCAAGTGTCATTACAGCTGCTAAAATACTGCTTCAGCTTGCACAGCATAGAAGGAAGGTGGAATAAGAGTGGGTATTATTCACCAAATTTAGCTGATGTCTTTTTGCATTTTCTCTTTTGACTACCCCTTGGCTTGCTTCTGATATCTGAACAGAGTAAGGAGATGATACAGTGCTACTCTGACAGACTGTGCTAGCTGGAAATGTAAGCATGTTCTCCAGAGGTCATTTCCATCCCTTACTGCAGGTATAACTACAGCTGGATGTTCCAGGTGATTTGAAAATAATTATTTTAATGAAATGAGTACTGCTGATGCCTTTGCTCACTGTTCACATTTTATGAATTTTAAAATTGCATCATTTAGCAAATACAGCAACTAAAGTGAAAAGCAGCTGGTTATGATAAGGAGACAAACCAACACAAAGAGCAATAATAATTTAGCCTGTGACTGAAAAAGAAATAAGTAATTGGAGACAATTGTGAATAAGCCTGTCATTTGAAGTGGAATATTAAATTTTCTGCTAAAGCTAATTATTGGCATGTTTCAGCACATGCTTTTCCCACTGTTATAGCCATATGGCAGCCTTACATGCACTCTGAACACCTATGAGAGATCTAATTCAAATTACCTCAAGCACTTATATAATGTTTTCTATAATCAGAAATCTGCAAGATTCTTGGCTAGATATAATCCTGTCTTTTCAGCACCATCATGGAGAGAGCACTGGGAGCCAAGAAGAACCTTTCTCTGAGCAGATCACAGTCAGACCTTGCCCCTACAAAAGGTGCAGGTGCAGAAGCTCCTTTCCCCAGCTCTGTTGCTGTGTGCCAGGCTCCAGCAACTGCTTCACATCAGATATTTCTCCTTACCAGGAGTCTGAGTTTGTATTCTGAACACTATTTCTGAGTCCATCTAGTGGATAGTATAAGATAATATATTTCTATACACATATATAAGTACACATGCATGGATTGTTAAAATATTTTCTCTCTATTATAATCATAAAAATTCTAAACAATATTAAACCTATGAAATTTTGGTATAGATTTGAAAAAATTCCTGCAGATTAAAACCTACCAAAAATACTCAAGTACTAATCTTGCTGAGCACTGAAGTTTCCTGCAAATCTCTCTGACCATTTTCGTTTGTGAACTACAACACCATTTTCCTGCTAATACAATATCAAGGCCATCAAAATTCACCAGCCAGCTGCCAGTTCAGAAAAAGGGGACACATTGTTTTAGTTTGATGTAAACAGCTTTAAACTTTCTGAAAAAAACAAAACAAAACAAAACAAAACAAAACAA
>VZRH01008195.1:1041747-1095067 GCA_013397555.1 Urocynchramus pylzowi
AAAAAAAAAAAAAACCCAACAACAAAAAAAAAACCTCAAGGCTAGGTCACATATTGCTTTACATTTGCAGAAAACTTCCTTTTGCCTTTGGGTAGTAAAATTCTACTGTTAACATCCATTAATTTTTCTGTGAACACATTTTTATTCTCTTTACTTTTTTTTAGGCTATTCTTTTCCATTGCTTTTCTTGTCCCATGAGTTCTTATTACCAGAAGCTAAAGCCTAATTACAGTGGCTGAAATACAAATATTAGTCATTCACAGTATAGAAAAGTTGGTTAAAAGCTCCATCAGGTGAAAAAGGCACTTTACATCTTTTATACTTTGTTGATCCTTGGCTGACTGCTCCATAGAGGTGAGTACAGTGTGCTTTGGAGTTTTTGAAAGAAATTACCTTTCTATTTCTGTTCTGGAAAAAGCTGAAGAGGAACGAATCTGTTCCTTCTCCACTCGTGTTCCAACCCTGTCTCTGAACTGCAAAAATTTCCCACAGCACCACCTGCAGGACTGTCTAGCTGGAGGTTAGAATTTTAATCTGTCAGGAGAAAGATTAAGCATCAAATATGGTATGCTGCCGAAGGATGACAGCAATGTTATCTCTGCAGACAGACTAACAGTCAAACTTAATTCACAGAGCAATTAATTTATCAGTTTGTGTCCAGACATGCAGGCACTTTAAGTACCTTATGGGGGAAGTAAGACTTATTACTCTTACAGATGTTTGGCTAGAGGTAAGTTTGGGTAAAACTGAAAGCTCTTTAAATGTATCTTCAGATATTGGGGTTTTTTTCTGTTTTGTTTTGGTTTTGAAGATGAAACTTGACTTGCACTTTAGTCTTGTGTCTGTTAAAACAAACAAACAAACAAACAGACAAAAACTTATGAAAAATTTATGAATAAAATTCATTGGTATTTCTAGAATTTCAAGGAAGGAGAGGCATCAGGTGCCTCTAGAAGAGGGAACACAAATTATTCACTATGTTAAAAGCCATTTTCTGTGGGTCTCTCACCTGGATTCCAGCAGCTCCTGCAGAAGTGTATCCTACCAGACACCTTCTACTTTATTTGAGATCATCATTATTCCTTACTGCAGGTGGCAGCCATTTTAAAATACGTTCTCCAACTAAAAGAGACACTTAACTTTGTAGCTGCATATCAGCAAGAGCAGATTACACCCACAGGTCCCACATTACTGTAAAAATTACTTTTCCATTTCTGCTTTCTCATGCTTACCATTCTCACTTTAGTACTGAGTTCAATTCATTTAAAATCCTACCAAAAATTGCTTCACTTTAACAAAGTAAATTAAACTACTACCCAAAGTAGCTCACTGACCCATTTAATTGTACTTAATATTATATTTACCACTCCTTCTCAATGGTCTTTAACATATTCCGATTGTTAATTTGTTTATGTGCAATATTATAAACTAGTGTTGATGACAGCTATGTGACAATTTCAGTAGCTGGTGAAAGAATCTTGTTCTTAATGGTGTTTTTTTCTCAACAGTTCTTTTTTTTTTGTATTGTAAGAAAGAAAGCAAAATTATGTTGTCTGCCAGAGACTAATCTGACTAAACCACTGTTTATTGTTCTTTACCTTAAATTAAAACCTTGACTTTTTTAAACTGTGATGAATTATTGGTAAAATTTTTATCCCATGGTATGATACTTTGGTGCATGATTTCTAATTCTGTTTCTAATTAGAAATGTCTCACACAGTTTTCAGTGAGGTTTGAAGACATTGTTTGGAGAATCATTTTCAGGTTTCTTTTATTTACTTTCTCAATGCTAAGACTGCAAATTCTGGAGCAAAGCTAGACAAAGTCAGAAGAGATGAATGGAAAGGGGAATGGAGACAGATGAGGAAAAATGGCCATACTTCTGATCTCTGAAGTCGTTCCACCGTGTCTTGGTCCCTCTCATCTGTGGAGCACCTCCTCAGCAATGCCTGCTGAGAGCCCTTGCCAAGTGGCAGATTTCAGCTCTTCTGCTGTCTGTGCTTCTCTAGATTATAAAGGTGCAGGAGCTGGAAATCAGAAAATAACCCTTTTCAACATCAGTCCTGAACCCTCCCTTGCCTGTGGAAAAAGGTGTGCTACCAAAGGTAGTGATCTTCTGCTCTTGTGGGCCTGCTACTACTGCAAAAAGAGTTTTTCAGGGTCACAGCTGCAAACTACACCCTTCTGTAGGAATGAAATTTGGGATCCCTTGGAAAAAGGATATGAACTAATAGACGATGAAAAGGACCAAGAATAATACAAGCTAACAGGGGTTAGGAATGTACTGTGAAATCATTGAACAGCCACTGGTTACAGAAACCTTCAATTATTTTCACATTCAAAATAACATCCACAATGAGTGGAGGATGAGAGAATTTAGGTCGTTCAATGTTCACATTGAACATTGCAATGTACAGATTTGCAAAAATTTTATTCTTTATCAAACCACTGGAAACCTTAGTTTAAATTGACTAATTCTAGAAAAATCTCACTATGGAAGTTGATGAAGAGTTTCAATTTTTTCCACACATATGAGGCAGCCGTGAATATTTATTGGTTACTTGAGAATATAAATATTTGTATTTGAGGATTATGTTTACAAGAATAAGGAAAATATAAAGAATAGCATGTGACAGGCAGCTCTATTATCCCCACTTAATATAACAGTTTTCTTTTAAATATGAAGTGCTACAGAGGCTTAAGGATTAGAAATTAATTACACAAAACAACAGCATGGCCTTACCTAGCAATATTTTTTTATTGATTTCTAATACATATATTGTCATCTGGTAGATTGATTTCTGGTAGATCTTTCATTGCAATTTTCTTATGGTTTTGAATGCCTGTGGAATTCACAACTGCTTTTATCATGTTCCAGAACAGAAAACACATATTAAGATACACAAAAAAAGGAGACGTCAACTTTCTTGGCATGTACTCCCTTCTAATAAATCCAGAATAGGTTCTCTAATACACATTCTTATTTCTATTTTGTGCTTTAAATACAACAAAGTTATCAACACAGTGAATGTACATTTGACATAGATATTATATTTTTCAAAGCAATTAAATTTTCTCAGGAAAAAAAAGAATTTTTATATTTAAAAAATAAAGGACAAAGGGGCTCATAGTTATTTTATACAGGACAATTCAAACAGGCCATCATTTTATTTCACATTCAACAAAATTTACTCAATATAGACTGTACGGTTTTTAAAACTAAACTCTGTGAGTGTGGGGTTGTGTGAAAGAATGGTTAGAGCTAAGCATTCACATGGCTGGGTGGGTGATTTATCAGACAACCAGAAGAGTTCTTCTGAATGTCTGCCACAGGCAATTTAGTTGCAAATGACTATTTCATTTTCTTGAGTGTGTGTGCATTTCTCTGGAAAAGGAGCTGGGCATTGATTTTGGGCCTCTGTATGGTTATAGGCATTGGAGCAGAGGGAACACTGCTAGTTTTGCAAAAGTAAATGCTAAAATTCATCCTAAAATAAACTGGGGGGAAAGGGGAAGGGTATGACATGTCACTTCACACAATTTAAAAAGTCATTTTGCTGACATTCATAAATGTGGAAAAGAATCTGAACTTCCCTTTAAACTGTCCTTTGGAGTACAGGATGGTTTAAACAGCTTCTCTCTGAAATTTTGTTCTCACTTCTTTACATTTGAAAAAGACTTTTTGTAGAAGTGCCATGTCTCTGATTTCTTATGTCTCTGATTTTTCATGGAAATAATTTCAATATGAGGTGCAAGAGCTACTTGTGAAAAATGTCATTCTAGTTAGTTCAAAGAAAATTGCATTAGAAAGGGATGGGGCAGGGGAACAACGGTGTTCTTTCTTTGGACAACAGTATTCGTTTAATTACCTATTCTTTTAAGAGTTTATTAAATAACCTCTCACCTGTGCCAAGCTGAGCAGTGCTTATTTCCAAAAAAGGAAAACACCTGTCAAGTACTAAGATACTTTGAGTAAAAGAGTAAGGAAAATGGAAGTAAAGATCAGACCTGTAATTTCAATGAAGTGTTTCTACCGATTTTAAAATTTTAAGAGAAATGACAAAACATTGTAGGAAAAATGAATTATCTGACACATTCACATGTACTGAGACCTTTCTATTCCTTCATCTTTATAAATTATACTCCATTATGCTTTGTTCATGCCAAGAGATGTTGATTTGATAGGGAAAGCAGGTATCACATACAGATCCATATGAATGGGACCACCACAGCTAACTCATGTTGGGCACTGAAAGCTTTTTAAAGTCCCTTAAAAATCAATACACAGCTCATTACCACTAGCACAGTGAACATTGAGATAATTATTTTTTGATCATCATCATTATTTTGATAATTATCATTACTTTACTGTCACCCAGACTCATTGTACTTCAGATCCTTGATCCCAAATATGAAACCTTCCTGCTCCCTCCACTCTACCTCCATCAAGCCAGAAGATACGTGACTCATGAGATTTTCAGTTTTTCCCAAATGATCAGCAAAGCTTATACATGAGTAGGATGCCAGTGGAAAACAGGGAAAGAATTAAATCACATACATACATTCATGCACATACTATAACTTCAGCCCACAGATCTCAGTTTTACTTACAAATAATTGCCACAGCTCCCAACACTACTACAGCTTTATCAGCACTGGCAGCCCTGGTGTAGATGGCACCCCAGCAGCTGTCAGCAGCATTATGTCTATGAAACCAGCTCAGTGCCAATCTAATTAGCACAGTGCTGAAACAGCTGCTGGTGCTGGAGAGCTGTGAAAGTTGTAGCTCGTCCTACCACTAATGTCAGTGGAGCTGCAATAGTGGGAATGTTCTGTAAATGTTCCCCAGTGCAGAACAAGCCTATGTTGGCAGTGACCTGGATTTCTCTCCTTGTTGGACATAATACTTAAAGTAAGGCGTCAAACTCAACTCTGTACTTAAAATCTAATTAAGGACTCCCCATCCTACATGTTTCCTTAACAGTTTTGATGTCCTGTGTTTCTGATGACAGTCTCCTTTCTGTATCTGACTTTAGCACTGTCTATGATCCCCCTGGTTTAAAGAGAGCTGTACCTACAGTGCAACACAGGCAATTCCTGCTCAGCACTGAAGAGAGCCTTGCAAAAAGTATTCTGGTCTCAAAAGGGCACTACCTGGTTTTATCATTTCTTAATGAGACAAGAAGGAAAACTCACTATTCTTGAACTACTACAATGAAGTAAGTTGTGTGTACCTCAAAAGAGGACACAGAAAAGCTTCGATATCTGATGCCTCCCCTCTGTCATTCAGATTAATAAAATATCTGTATCTTCAGAGAGGCTTTGAGGACTTTTCAGAGGAAGTTACTAAAATCACTTTTGCCTTTTAAAAAAGGCAATTATGGAACAAAGACTCAGGACGAGGAAAACAGACAAAATGCCAATTAAGTAGAATCAATTAGACAAGAGTCTGTCAAAACAGTATTTAAAAATACTCTCTTCCTGGGGAATGGCCTCCACCAATCTGCAGCTCAACTGTTACACAGAGGATAGGATAAAAAGACAGGTCAATGATCTCACTGGAAGAGGTAGAACTTTAAACTAATATAATTCTCTCCCTGAACAGAAGGGATGTGGAAAGATGACCTCCTCTCTGTTTCATGGGGAATACCCCAAGAGTCTTTCTAAAAACAGGGCTTGCAATAAAGACACAAGAGAAATTTCAGGAGAGGAACAGGGAGATGTGTGTCCAGAAAACACTTAAGAGAGTTCATATTTTGGAGGAGTGAATTAAACAGAAGAAAACTCTGCCTTGTCTCTAGATGAATCAAAACAACCTTTTCTCTTGGCATACAGCAGAGATATAACTCAGGATGGAGTATGATTTATTACAGTGGAAACACATTCCAGGCAAGAATTGTCTCTTCTCCATCCTTGCATAACATAACAGGATCCTCTTGAGTAGTGCCACTATATAAACAACTGGTGACCCTTGGCTGCAGCTGGAAGCTCCACATTGTCTGCAGTGAACCACAAAACATCAGTGATCCACTTAAAACTCTACTGTGAAAATCTTCCTCAAAATCTGCCTCAAAATCTCCCATTTATCTGTCACTACTTACACAAAATGATAATAGACCTTGCATTTACCTTTGAATGGTAAGCTGGATGTGTATTGTATCCAGCTCTGCAGTTCTGGGAGTAAATGGCCATTTCTCACTGGCATTACCAGGGTCTATGAGATCTTTGCCCCCGTCCCATCCTCAAAAGCAGGATGGCCAGAAATCCCATTCTGGACACAGAGTCATTCCAGTACATCAGGAATTAAGAGAATCTGTCCCCTAATGTAGCAAACAGTGCAGATGGCCTTCTTCTAAAGCTCCCGCTGGCACAGAGCAGTAGCAGATTGCTCAAAGAGGGATAGATTTGGGGAGCAACAAAGAAGCCAAGGATAAAAGTACCATACAGGTTTGTTCCATGTGCAAAAGGAAGTCTATTACGTGTCCCTTTTGTTTCCCCTGTTGCAGGAAGCAAGGGATTTTAAAGGAGTAAAATTTAAAGACAGGTGATATAAAAAAGTAAATATTTTGCTTCTCTTGGCTCCACAGAAATTAGGAGCTGTCATTCCACTGAGATTTCTCTGAGAGAATTTTTAATGTAAGACTGGTGGTTATGCTGCTTCACAGATATGAATACCTGTAAGGTTTGAACTTTCATTTCACTTTTAATCACTTAACAGATCCATTATTCCTGAGAAAACCAAAGATTATTCAAGCTCTCCTCTATGGGAATATTTGAGCTCTTGCCTTTATATACCTTGCCTTTATATACCTAGCAGTTATATACCTACCTCTTTTCTGCTAGCTGTCTACTTTAATCCCGGTTATGTCTGTGGGGAAACGTACAGATCTACACACAAAAATATATTTTGCCTGTTTATGTCCTCACTCACTTATCCTCCTGTTAATATACCCATGGGAGAAACAGGGAGATGGTGCCTTTAAAGTATATCCACAGGTTACTCTGACCAAAGAAAACTGCTCTTTATTAAGACAAAGAGCATAGAAAATTTAAAAACCAAACCAGCCTTAAACGGTGAAATCTTACTGATCAGAAAAACAGCCATGAAAATTCCTTATTTCAGTAGCAGTCTCATGACTCGTCCAACCCTTTCAGTTTCACATTTATGTCACTTCACCAGTTAATAATTTTTCACTGTTACTTGCAAATTAACCCAGCTTTATTTTTAAATACCCTTTAAATGCATGTTATATAACTTTCATTATTAAGTTGATGTGTTAGGAAGTATATTTTCTGTTTGTGTGATATTAAATTAACTACATGTCAAATAAATTTACCCATTATATAATTAATAAAACTTAATGAAGAGTTTTTGATATTTGCATTAAAGCTAGCTTCTAGTTACCACAGAAAGATCAAAGCAATGGAGGGCCTAAAACTAAGTTTTGAGGTTTTTAATTGATAGACCTAAATAGAAATACCCTCCAGTAATGCCAAGAGTTAATAGAGAATCTGCCAGCTAAATTTTATGGTCAGTCAAAATATGGGAAAAGAAACCTACCTTTAAAAGTTTTCCTTGCCATCAGCTTGTATTTTGAATTAATATGCTGATTCTAAATGTCATAATTCACCAATAAATTAAAAATGGAGGAAGACACAATGGAAGCTTTTTACTCTTTTTGGCAGAGAAAGACAACAATATTTTAGCAATTTGGTCATTTGTGCTGTTACCATGAATGAAGATAACATAGTTTATTTATTGTTTTCACCTTATGAAAATAAGAGAAAACGTTCTACATTCCTCAGGGAAAAAGGAAAAAAAAAAAAAAAGAAACAAGTTAAAAATGCACTCACCGCAACAAATAGAAAATTCTTGCAATTTTTTTCTTTAAGCAGACTACCAAGAAATATTCTCTGATTGTGAGTGGGGGTTTTATTTATTTGTTTACTTGCCATCTCTCTCCTGGTGATATCCATTTACCTGGATTGAATAATGCTGACATAATTAAGTGAGAGGGAAGATACAAATGAGCATACAGCAACAAAAGGAAAATCAAGTACTCCTTGACTGTGTCAGTCATTGAATCCAACATTCAGAACCTCTCTAGACAGCAGAACTTGCAGTGGAAGCAAATGGGCAGAAGTGTAAGTGATGGGAAGTGTTGACACTCTGACACAAAACAAACACAATCTACAGAGCTTGTGCAAGAGATTATACACCTGTCCTACCACGCTTCACTTTCTATTTTTTCATAGACTTTGGACCATATGTCAAATTCCTGGTAAACAGTGGGAGTTTTTTTTTTATGTCCAGGCATTTCCTACTCACTCTGCATATTCTTCCTCACAAAAGCTCACTCCTGTACTTTACATTCAGGCTGCAAAATGCATCACTTTTCCATAGTATAACTTGTTGGGCTTTTTTTTTTACAAACTGCATTATGAAAGTTATTCTTTAAATAAGAATAATATATTCCACTGGGTCATTTTTTGAATGGAATAATAACTAAAAGGGTATTATTTTTTCACACTCAGAGAAGGGTGATAGAGGTTCCCTTTAAGATACATCTACAGAATAAACTTATATAAAGAATAAACTTGCTATAAATTACCTAGTATCTTTATAATTTCCCATTTAAAAAGACAGATAACATCTTGTTTAAATACTTCCCTCATGCTTCAAAAATGTGACAGGATAGAAAGAATACTTTTTGTCTAAATCACCTGAATATTGATCAAGGGAACTGATCTAATTTTGTGACCTTATATGTCTGGCACTAATAAAACATGTACAAAGGAATTTTTTACCTATTCAACCATATTTTTTGGCATAGAAATGTCCTGTTCTGACAAAATAGTAAAAGGTCACTCAGAAAAAAGTTTTTGGTTCTGAAGTGGCCCTCTGCAGGCTCACCCAAGCTAACTCTGCCTTTGCCAACCCAAGAAAAACCTCAGAACTTGGTGGGGTATCTGGGGAAGAAGGTGCCTGGACATGAGTTGTCTAAGATTTGGTGACTGAGGCATCTTAAGCCATCATCTCAGCCCAAGGTAGTCAAATAGGCATGGGCCAGACCACTCCCCTCTTAAAAACTGACTACTGCTGTAGTCAAAGCTAAATGGCTACAACAGTGTGTTTAAGGAATTTAGGGGGAAATTATTCAATAAAGTGTGGACAAAGGACTGAGATTTAAAGGTGCTGGGTTTGAACTTGTAAATTCTTTCATTCCGTTCTCTGTTTTTAAATGATTCTTCAGTATGTGAATGTAAATTTGAAACTTGTGCCATAAGTCTAAACATATTTGGCCATAAAAATAAGTGGCACATCTAAGTCAAGAAGATTGTGCTGGTAGAAAAAGAAAATATATTAAACTTCTTTGTACATAGTTTAAAGGTTAAACTTTAGTTTGTTATCCTGACCTAAAAATTGTCCCTGCTCCCTGTGGTTCCATGGCTCTCATCAGTGGATCCATGGGTTTATTAAATGAGTCATCCCTTTATGAAATGAACTACTTATGTACTAAAGTCCAGTTTCAGGCTAGTTCTAAATTTTAGACCAAAATTAATCAAGCATTATTACTGCAGCACTCCCAAAGAGACAATGATGGGATGAGTGATAAGATGGTTTGTTTGGCTGCACACACACACACACATACATGCACACACATTCCTTCCCAGGAACAAGTGAGTAGAGGAAGAGAAGGGGTGGAAAAGACTTACTTAACCCAACAGAGGAGAAGGCATGCCACCTTTGGTAAAAAAAAAAAAAAAAAAAAAAAAAAGAAAATTAATTTTCCTTGGAAAAACGGTGTGACAGGCATTGAGTCACAGCTGCTGTGGCAGAGCTGTATATTGCTGGCTCCTCAGGGATGAGCAGACAGGAACAATCTTTGCACTCACTCGGCAAGCTGAAGAGGAAGACGAGACAAAGAACTCCAGTCTCTTTCAATATTAACCTTCATCTTAAATGTCTGTTATCTTGTAGCTCATTAGGTGGTATTATTTTGTCATAAAGTTCCTTAATGTCACAGAACATTGCTCCCAAAGGTGAAGAAGGTTTCAGTAACAAGCAGGGGGTTCTGTGCCTTGGCTGATGATTAAAATAACCTGCCAGCCTGTAAGAACAAGGCTCTGGTCATAAACTTCTTTCTCTTCTGTGATTTCACTTTTTCATTAGAAGAGAGAACTTTATCCTAGGCCCATGGTGGCGAGCTGGGAAAATAGGGCTTCAGCAAAATACTGAACATTCAAAAACACATAACAGAAATTGCGATGAAATACTTCTCTGAAACACATTCTAAAAGACTGGCTATAAATTGTGTTCTCACATCCAGCATCGTACTTACAGAAGCAGTGAAAAAAATAAACTGTGCATATAAACTGTATGTAATAAAAATCAGGGGAAGAAACCCCAACAAATTGACTTTTCATCTCTTTTACTGATGACTTTATAATTTTAATTCTCTTTACATAGAACTAGAATTCACAGGAGGTAGCTTACTTTTGCCTTACTTTGCTTCAAACTGCTGATATATCCAGGCAGATTGATTTTTAAATGTAGGATCAGGGAGAAAAATTTGTTTCTAAACACAGAAGTCCTAATTTGAGTGATGTGGCATCATAGTGGCTGAGAGCACCAAGCTATCACCTCATGTCAAACCTCCTGCACTACTGACAATAACTATCAATGTAAAAATTTCATCACTATACTCACAACAAAACAGGCAAGGATAGGTAATTTAACCAAATCTCCATAACAATAGATGTCAGAAACACTGAATCAGTTATAAGCAAGAAAAAGTTCCAATTAATTTTTCAACCTGGAAATTATTTATAAGGATGTAAGTCAACCTTTAAAAGTCATGTGTTGGAAAAGATACAAAGGCTTCCAGTTCAGCTAAAATGCATAATTTTATTTATATCCACATTCCAAGCTAAAACATACACTGAAATAAAAAGTAGTTAGATCACTGATTACTAGAAATAAATTTCCCCTGCATAATTTGGTAAGAATTCAGAACTAGAACAATTTAAAAGTGCAAAATCTACAAAGAAGCACTAATATAATTTACATGATCCAAGCCTCAGGGGAAAAGAAAAGTAAAAAGATGTTTTGATTTTGATTTTAAGGGGTTTTGCCTACTTTAATCTGCATTCCTTTGGTCCCAAATTAGTTGAGTATGTCTTTAAATAGAATTGGTTTTTTACAATTTTACTTTTCTTTGAAAAAGGAATACTGTGTATATCCTACGTTTATTGTTGTAGTTAGTTCTGCTACATCATCTTTTTTTTTCTTCTAAAGCTTTGCATACTATTAAGGTCATGTTAACAGAGCTACAGCTGCCTGCAACCTCCATCCCCTACACCCTTCCTTAAAAAAATGTATTTGCTACATTTTCCATTTTTTAGTCAAATGGAATATCTGCTACTAAAGAACTATTTACAATAAAATTTATCATTACAAACGCATAGCTATTCATGAGGTTCTGTTTAGCACAAATAATATTTCTTGTCCTTTGCCTCAACTCTAGATATGTGGCAATAAATCCACCTAGGCACTATTTCCACCATCTCCACCATCTGTATGTCACCAACTTTATTAAATCTTAAGGCAAAATTAGACTTTAGTATGTTTAGTTCGATGCAATAAGTTTAGTGTGTAAGCCACTTTTTAAAAGCCTGAAGCTGCAATGTACATATTGCCTCAAATAATAATAAATAAGAGTTTACTTGGGTTAATTGTGTTGGCAATGAAAGAGCTGGTGATACAGATACAGATACAGAAAAGGGTTTTGTATAATTCATTCTCTTTAACTTATAAATAAATGATCATTCTCTTTTTCCTTTTTTTTTTTTTCTAAATGAACTGACCTAAGACACTAACTCTGTTTGTGAACCTTCATAATTCAAAGACAACAAAATAGCACATTGCCAAAAGCTTAAATCAGCATCACTTATATAACACAGATGTTGGGAAAAATAGCAAAAAAGAGATCTTGCATAACTGCTGAAGAAGAAACCAAGACACCATCAAGATACACTGGTATTTATTCTATTCTCCTGGATGTATCATTCCCACATAGTCATAACTCCATATAACCCATATTTGTACTGTCTGCTCTATTGAAGTGCGATGCCTAACTTGATCAAAGCATTTGAGGTCAATAACTGCAATGTTATTAAATAAAACCCTCTGTTTCCCTTGCTTTGCTACAAATATTTTGTGTATTGGCTTTAACTGTTCATTCTGTTGATGCTCAAACTCATCCAGGTAGTAAGCAGTAACATTTACTAGGATGCAAGCTGAAACTATCTGAAACACATAAAACAGGTTTATGTCCCTTAATTCAATTGAAATAAAGATATGCTGTGGTAATATAACATTTCTTAATACCTGGAGTATCACTTGTATGCAGTATTTACTGTGAAACAGACATTAAATCTTTCGAGAGCTCATGGATACTACCAGAGTGCTCTTCTGGCCTCCTTAAAATATTAAAACTCAGACTTGAGGAGTTGTTTGTTTTGTTTCTGAATAACCCTTCCTTGGAAATAAACTGCTTGATCACTAGCTGTGATCTGCTCTGTGTTCCTTGATGGACCTGGTGCACCCAAAATGAATATTGATTGTTTGGTTAGAGCACCAGCCTGGAACAGAAGGGTTGTCTCTCTCCACTGATGTCCTTGCTTTAATCACTTCATGAGTCTTATTGTGACACAGAGCTGAGATTAATTTCCCAAGGCGATTTTTATTTCCAGATGAAAAATAGCATATGAGAACTTTATGTTATTATTAATAGCACTAAAACTGAACATCCTGACATAGAAGCCATTCTTTTCTAGACAGACAGTTACAAGTATTTCTCAGTTATTCTCACTTTCTAAAAGATACATGTACTCTGAAGCTTTTTAAAATTTTATTCTCAAAAATATTTAATGAGGTTTAGCATCATGCGTACAACGCTAACTTAAAGCTGTTAGTTTTGTCACAATGAATAAAGAACATAGATTAAATTCTTTCATCTCTCAAGACATTCTTATCAAGTAGAACAAAACACTGGTGATTGCATTGCAAGCAGATCTTGTCAATACTATTCTATGACTCTTCTGTTCTGTAAATGTCATTTTTCACTGAATATAATTCAATTAGTATTTTTGCAGTATTCCTACTCATGTAATTATTCAGATAATAATGACAATATTTAGAAATAATTACTCCTTTCTAGATTTTAACCAGTCCTAGCTGCAGACAAAATAGGCAGAATGTTTCAGTCTATGACAAACACCAGTTATCATTACAATTAATAAAATGTGGACATTTCTATGTATCTTATTTCTTATAAGCCTATGACCCTGCTCTTGCCATTAGTATAACGTAGCCTCCTTCAAAATTTCTGGCATATTTCAGATATTTCCACTGATCTTCATGGCCTTAGGATGAGCTCCTGGTTGTTCTGACAGTACACAGACAGTCATGTTCAGCTTCAGAAAATAATCCCAACTCCTGAAAAACATGAAACAGCGACTTAGTTTTAGGCAGCCATTTAAGTAATTTCCTAGGAAGAAAAGAAATGTAATTTTAGCTCATTCTAACCTAATAAATACCCACTTCATTATCAGTGTCGCTGTCAAAAAATAATTTTAACCCGTGATCAAATGCAAATTGCTGCTTGACCAGTCAGAACACCAGTAATTTCCAAAGCTAACTACACTTGTGTTATAGAACAAAACTGGGTAATCCAGGTCACTTGATAACAATGACCTACATTGTTATTCCTACCTGAATTAGGCATGACAAAGCAAGTCACTTATTCACCCTCTATACTCCAAGTAATACAACATCCATACAGCAAAACAGTGCACTTGAAAAGTTTTGCTGCCACACTTTTTCTATCATACATAAAAATGCAGCTATTTGACGAGAAGTAAACTTTAAGACCTGGATACCCATTACACTGAGAAAAGTATACACCACAAGCCCCTCCAACTCAGAGGCAGATTCCACTCTTCCAAACTCAGTCTACAGCAGTGTTGAACTCTCACACAAATTCACTTGGAATAGTAAAGCTTTGCCAACATTCCTGTCTAGGACATTCCCCACACAAACACATTGCAGCCTTTATATTTTGGTAATTGTTGCCAGCTCCGCACAGGACTGAAAGCATTTGTTCTCTGCATTCACAGTGTGTGAACCCCTGTCCAAGAAACCAGCTGATTTATTCTTTGTTCTTCAGTCAGGGTCCTTCTGCACTCAGCATGAAAGATCTGGTGAGGTGTTTTCCTGCCACTAAGAAACCCAAACTTCATGAAATGCAAATCAAACCCATATCCCAAATCCCACACAGAAGGAAGTGAGATTTTATAATAGCTGCTATATTTTCAGCTTATATCTCAAAATACAGCTTTTTCAGAATTTAATACAAAAAGCAGAGCTAAAACATCCTACCTAAAATACCATAAGATCCAACATAAAAATAACAGGTTTTTTTCTGGGTATCATCAACACCTTCTTTTTTATTTTCTTAAAAGACTTCCATTTTTCTACCAATTTTATTATTTTCCAATAGAACAGAATTGTTCTAGATGATTGTCTTCAAAAATCTTTAGTGAATAATTCTAGCTTTAAAGATTACAGACAAATTATCTTTTTCTTCTTTCCTACTGAGATTCCTGACTTTTCTGAGTCTGTAGATTTCATCTCTCACTATGGGAAATAAAAAATAAAACCTTCTTGCTTGTGAATTTTTAAAACATGAAATGCAAGTGGAAGATGAATAGAATTTTGAACACACTATTATACTATGAGTGATTACCCAAAAAATGTGGGGGACACATACAAATACTTACATATTTAACATGATTGTTAACGCTGTGTCTCAAAGCTGTTTTCCCCTGATGCTTTATTCTGCATTCCCTTGGTGATAAGGTAGTATGATACATCCCTCTTTTCATTGTAATTGTTTTCTTCCTTCAGAAAGGAGAGAAAAACCCCTAAATTTGTTTTTTCTGTTTATATACCCGTAACATATCTACACCTCCTCTGCTATTTCTTTTAAACTTTTTTTGCCTCAAATCCACTTAAAGTGCATATTTGATATAAACACCATTTTCCCTTTATAAACTATAAATGTCTATTATATCAAATGTCATCAGTTAAAGGTAGGAATTTCTGATATTTTGACTCATGAAGCAAAAGCAGTGAACTGAAAGCTTCACAATGTAAATTTCATGTCTAATTGTCTGAGTTATTTAACTTACTACCTTATCCTGGTAATCAAGTTCTTTCATATAGGAATTTCCAACTGAAATTAGCTCTTTTTTTAACATTAGTTCTGCAGGACAAAACTTCAGTTGTATTTGTATAGTTACCTTCACTTCAGATCAGTCTTCTTCCATTACTGAGGAGAAGGTGCTGAGAGAGCAATATATGATACTCCGGAATAGGTAGATTGTGTTCTGGGGTGAATTCTAGTGGGGGAGCCTGGGATCACCAACTGTCAGAATCCTTTCCAGCTGGCAGCAGGGCTGAGTTCAGAGGCTTCAGAACTAAAATCAAAGCACAGAACCCCAAAGAATAGTTGAGGTTGGAAGTGACTTGTGGAGCAACCTGGTCCAAGCCCCCTGCTCAAGCAGGAACCACCAGAGCTTCTTGCCAAGGACCATGTTCAGGTGCTTTCTGAGGGGGACTCTACACTCTCTCTGGACACTCTGTAAAAATGTGCTCTCTGCTCTCTGGACTCCTTTACCCTCCAGGGCTTAGAGCCGTTAAATCTTCAAAATATTTACATTTTTCAAAGAAGCCTTGAAATTGCCTGGAAATTATCTCTAACTAAAGGACAATGTCAACAAAAAATCAAAAAGCCAGCCTAGACAAGCTGATGATGAATGGGTACGAAATGTTCTGTCTGGTCTATCTTCTTTCTTCCTGCATTAAGAACATGCAAATTCAAAACCCTCCTGGCTGAGGCAAGACTCCTGTTTCAGGCTTTTTTAATTCAAAGTCCTCACAAATTCATAAAGGATATTACATCTAAGTCAAGGAAGGTAGGGAACATGCTACTATTTCACTACTTGATGGTAATAAATATAAGAAAGGAATGTAAGCTTGTTTTAATTAGCAAGAAAACTGAGAAATTCAGTATTTTTTCCTCTATGGTACATCCACTAACATTCCTGCATCTTTTGAAACAACCATACCAGTAGGCTACACAGGAAAATCACTGATGGAGACTTTGTCATGTCAAAGTAGAGTGGGGATTTTTTATGCTGACAGCATCTCAGCACCCTCAGGAGAAAAGGAGTGGCTCATACATTCCTGAACCAAACATGCTGCTGAAACACCTATCTTGTGACTCAAATGGGAGCACAGTGGTATATTTTGACTATTTTTAATTTATAAGAGAGTATAATTTCTTCACACTAAATACAGCAAAGAGAGTAACAGAATGTGATAGTAGTTTTGCAAAATCAGTACCTTGTCCTGGTGCTTAACCTTTCAGTTTAAACTGGAAGTACAACTTACAAAGACTAAGCATAGGAGATTTCTAAAGAGAAAGTTCCAAAAGAGGAGAAGAACATGAAGCTGAAAAGGTCAGTCAGATACTCTACACAAAATATGTATATCTGAGGTAATGAAAGTAAAGCCCAAGGGAAAAAACCTGTGTTTTATTTCTGCCGCCAAGGGGTTCAGGATTGTAACATGAAATCACTATTTCCTTATATTCCTGCAGCATGCAACCTCTAATTTTTTTTCTCATTTGATATATATCTACCTCCAAGTAAGGCTCAAAAAGCCAACAGTATCACTGAGGATGGAAGATTTGCTCCACAACTACTTCTGCTGATTTCCCCAGATGGGGAAGAAGAAAGCTGGGAAAGCCCTTGGCCCTGCTGTTTCTTGCTTTTCAATGTGCCTGACTCTGATCCTGAGTGAGGGCGATGCTCACAAAGTTCGTGGGTGCCTGTATTTCTTAAAATTTCTGTTATGACTCAGCACTGCTCAGAGCCAAAAATAATCAGCTGCTGCACAGTATTAAACCACTCAAACCACCACGAGGTGCAGTACTGCACGTCAGAATATCTCTAAAACTGCAATTCAGGAAAGGGCCTTAGGCAAGTCTGGCTTGCAGAGGTTCTGTGTGTTTCAATGTGCTAGTGTGAGAGAATTTAGCACATAAGAACACTTTGTGGTTTGTTTGGGAGCTGGGTTGTTTGGTTTTTGGTTTNGAACATAAACAACCAGCAGTACCATGTTGGGAAAAATAATTCCTCAGGGACTTTTCTGGATGGTTTGCTATTTATGCCACATGAGTCTGGATTTTATCCTTCTGTATATTCCTTTCCACTGTTCAAAATAGTGCAGATTTTTTCACTGAAACAATAGATTTTGGTTAGGAAAAAAAAGCTAGAAACTTTCAATTACCCTCAATGCCTAAAAGAGATGTTCTATCTGACCCTTGCACTAAAAAAATTAAAATGTATTTCAGATGATTATTAATACTCCTTTCAAAATAGCCCTGTATTGTCAAAGGAAGAAGGGCAAGTACAAATGATTGAAGATAAATGGTCAGCTGTCCTCAAAACAATCTACTCATCCTCTTGCAGTTGAGCCGTGACACTGATGATGTCTGAACCAAAAGAAGTCTTGGATTTTTTACAATGATTCAATGCAGCGATCGTGATGCCATTGCCTAAATCAGTAATGCCTCAGCTCTCAAACTATCACTTGGGCTACATTTAGTCAAACACATTCCTCAACCTCAAAAGAAAACCTAAAAAATCACACTTTAAGCACAAGGTTACATTAAGCTTGACAACAAGAATCTGTTCTAAGTATTTCCTTAGCAGTTTGGAAAACTATTCAGTCTCCCATTTAAAGTATATATAAATGAATTCTTGATTATGGATTTAAGCCCAGGCTGAAGCCTTTTTGCCTCCCCTTGGGTTTGAATACACAATTAAAACACATGCTGAACTCCATTTTGAGCAGCACTTCTGCTCTGACTCCAGGCTGTCAGTCCTATTTCAGGTGGTAGACATTGCTGAAATATCTGAGGGAAATCTGAGTCAAAACTCTCTGACTGTATGGGGTCTATTCTTACTGATAAGGAAATTATAAAGGTATTGTTCATGCTTCTCCGTGTTACAGCATAATCTTTTTTGACACACAAAATACTCTGCTTCTATCATACGGAGTAGCTCCTACCTAAAAATCAAAAAAAGCAGTTCCTAGCTAAAAATCTCAGCTATTTGCAGACCAGCTTTATTTTTATCATATCCAAAAACTATAAAGAACTGTGAGCAAGAGACATACGGTGTGTTCTGTAAAGAGCAAGCAACTGCTTGCCAACAGAGTTGTTATGATTAATTGTCAGTTCAACAGAAGGTAGGAAGTTCTGAAGCACAGAAGAAGGCAAAAAAGTGGACTGGGAAAATTGAACAGGATCAAGCAATTGAACTGTCTGGAAATTATTTGGTAACCAATTAATGCATAAAAGAGCATGATAAAGGTGGGTTAATTCACAATGCTTGGTGGATAATTACAAGTAAATGATGTGCATTTCAGACTAAGTACATTTCCTTAAATTTCCTCTTTATGTAGGTGTAGAAATGAATAAGCAGAATAGGTAAATACAACTAATCTAAAAGTAACAAAAGTTATCTATACTCTCTTACAAAAATAAATACAAGATACTTAATATGAAGCTAAAAACAACTTTGAGAAATCAGTGCTCTTCAGTTGCTTCAGTTCACACACACACATTAAAAGCACATATAGCCTACAAAGTCAAAATTATAGTTTTAATGCATCTCACCCTTATTCATATGAGCTGGGATCTAGTTTGTCAAAGTATTTTACATCAGTTCTTTGCTTTTATTCCCTGCATAAAGTCTATGAGAGCTTTTCAATAAACACTTAGGCCTGTTCATTCTCCTCAAAGCAGCCCTGAGGATTTCAAATCATGGAGAAATTTAGGCTGGAAAGGACTTCAAGAAGTCACCTAGTCCAAATTCCTGCTCAACGAAGGTCTAATTAGATTAGGTTACTCAGGGTCATGCCCAGAGAAGTCTTGAACATCTCCAGTGATGGTGATTCCACAGTCTCCCAGAGCAACAGCAGTTGTACACAACCAGTAAGATCTCACTGAAACATTTTCTTTTTAAGGTTGAGCAAGTGCAGCTCATTCAGATTTTCCTCATTCACTGTGTTTCAGGCTCCTGACTAACCTGTTGGCCTCCTGGACACCCTTCAGCATGTCAACAATAGCCTTCTTGTACAGGAAAAGACAAAATCAGACACAGGATTCCACCTGAAGTTTCACAGATGCCAAATATAGAGGGTGGATGTCTGTCTTCAACGTGGATGAGGACTGAAGTAGTTAGCTGTCCTCAAAACCTACACTGGCAATTGCATTTGCAATTTACTCAGGGAAACAAAAAAAAAAAAAAAATGCATTTCTTACTAATACACTCATAGATGCCTCTCCTGTGAGTCCATGCTGTTGACCCATGACTTGTTGGCCAATAGGACCTGCAGATCCATTTCTGCAGAGGTGGAATCTCTTTTCCTTAGCCAGATGAGTCCCAGTCTGTGCTGTTGCCCAGGATCATTTCGTCCCAGATGCAAGACTCCATTAACTGACTTTTATTAAACTTCACAGGCTCCTTTGTGAAAAGCTTGTGTTAAAGAGAAAAACTGTGTCAAAGGTCTTGCTTCAGCACAGAACAGCCTCTCCCCTACCCTTCCCTGCAGCCTCAACCACCTCAGCACAGGAAGCAAATGTTTGGTCAGGCATTATCTGCCTAATTTGCCCCGGTTCATCTAAGCCCATGTTGGCTGCTCCTCACAATCTTGCCTTTCATGTGTTTAAGACATGTCTCCAACCTTTCCCAGGACCAGCACTAGACACCACAAAAAAAACCACATTATCCTGTCATTTAACTGTGATGTCCACATAATTCAAACATTTCATTTAGGATTACCAAACTTAGGAATTGTGGATGAAACTCCACTTTCTCTTCAATTCACTGAAGGCTTCTTCCTTCTTCAAAAATAATATTAGTGATTCAAAAGAACTATAACAAGGCAAGGCAAACCAGCTGAGGTGGAGCATGAAATTACATTTCTCAAATATCATAAAGACTGGGTTAATTTTGTACCACTGGCCATTCTTGACTTTGGTCACAAGAGTGGATTCATTTGCTGATTTCTTGGCCAGTGGATTAAATCTGGTCATGATGACTTTAATCATTACTTCCCTGTGAAAGGTTGTTATTGCTCACAGGTGATAGGAGCAGAAAGAATAAATAGCTAATTTGTGTCACTTATATATGAACTCAGAGCTTTTCTTCGTTCTCACCCATGTGAACTCAAATCGCTTTCAGCAGGCATACCCAAATTTGCTATTTAACATGGCAATTACTCTTTTGTCTGCCTTTCTCAAAACTGTGCCTTATTTGCAGCTGGTTTTTTTTTCCCTCCCCTCCTTTTCTGCTGTGTGACACCAGAGATGTGCCTGTTTTACAGACAGGAAGATAGGTTTTTGCCAGGAATTCATAATCCTCTTCTCCTGTCAGTACTTATCTTCCATTCCAAACTCCTCTAATAGCCTTCTGGTTTTCTACATTTGGCTGCCTTGTATATATATGGAGCAACACAAAACAAAACAAACCAAACCAAACAAAACAAACAAACAAAAAACAACAACAACAACAAAAAAACCAGCCTGACTTAGTCAACTATGCAAATTAGACATTTTGCTAACTGATTCTTCCAATCTGAATAAAAATGTTATTATTAGCTTGTCTAACATATGCCACGGAGACCACAGCTGCATTTCATGCCAAATACTGGCCCTGAACACCTTTCAAGGACACAACACTGATAATAAAGGCAGCACTTAATCACAGGCAGATTTCACCAGGTTAAGTCAAGGATTTTTGACCAGTTAGGAAATTGAAATCAGTGTGTGCTTTTGTCCAAACCCTAGACAGCTGAGATAAAGTGACCAGTCTGCCTGCAATTTGCAGAAGTCCAAACATGCTACTTGCAGTCATCTTCCTGAAAATGTCCACCTCCAAACAAATGAGAGGAACGTACCTAGATTATATAAAGCAGGAAAAGAACAATTCGTACCATGATTATACATACACTAGATTTATCAGTGATAAGAAGAGTTCTATTTTTTTTTTTTTTTTTCAATAGAAAAATAAGAAATAGCAGTTGAAAAGCTTTCCTAAGAAAATCAACATTCTGGAATAAAAGTGGGGTTTTTTTTTCTTTTCTTTTTTTTATTCCTTTCCCTAGCTAAACAAATCATCAGCCAGTATAGAACAATGAATATTATTTTCTTAGTAAACGTATAGCTGTGCAAAGTCCTTGAACTCCAGACCTCTTGTAACAGAGAGCTAAAACAGATTCCCACAGTGCTCTATTTTAATCTGTTCTGGATCAATATAAGTGAACACTGAAAATTTCTATCCATTTCATTTTATTTATGATGGAAAGAAGGACCTAGATACTTTGCTTGTAAGTCAGATAAGCCTAAATTCAAAACTATTTTCAGATCTGGCAAATTTTAGCAAATATTCTCCATTTCTAATTCTGAATGGGCTTAGGTCCAGAAGCACAAGCCTAGGACATGACAACCAACTTTCCCACTCAACTTATTAATCTGAAACTATGGAACACAGCAATTTTTAATCCGAAGCCTAAGCACATATCATCAGACCATTTTTTTTCCATTTCTTTTTAAAGAACACTTTGAAAAGTGTAGTTAATTTCTGTTTCATATGTTAATATCACATTAAATTGCTTTATTGCTTTGTGATGTACAGAAACTTTGACATTGGCTTCTTTATTTTATTTCAAGAATTCTCTTTTCTTGTAAGCTTGAAAAAAGAATCTGCCACTTAAATAAGTGGATTGCAAGCAGTTTCAATAATTGAATCCCTAGATATTTGTCTTTGTGCTGGGAGGTTTCATTTAACTTTTAATGGATTTTTAATGATGAAACAGTTTCATTTTAAACTGTTGTCATAAAACATTTTAGAATTTTCTATCTTTGCTGGAGGATTTTTCCCCCAAAACCATTTTTTTTTAAAGCAGAGGTTTAAGATGACATTGTTACAAGAAATACTACAAAACATTCTGAGAGATAAAAATTATTTCTAAAAGACAGAGCTGTTAAGGCTACCATGCTGTCAATCTGTTGTAGAGAGAAATACAGGTTTTACATTTAAATAATACAGCAGATAACTGGAATGCATCCTTCTCTGGGATGCTGGGAACTGAGGCTGAAATGGCAAGCAGTCTGCAGAGGGGAGGAAGGGTACAGGAATGGCAACATCCTCCCTCAAGCCTGACACACCGAGTCCAAGAACAGATGGGTTCCTTAAAGCAGCATTTGGGAAACAAGAGATGCTGGTGAGGGCTCCCTGCACAGGGCTGTGCTCCATGGTCTGTGGGGGGAAAAAGGCTTGAAGACCTTGATGTTCATCAAGATGATGTTCATCTACCCAAGAACTACTACCTGGCTGTATTTCCTGGGTGCAGAGAGCAGGAATGTGGTTGGTGGTCCCAAGCCATCAAGTTGATGCAGTTGAACACCTGTCAGGTGAGCTCTGGCAGGTTCTGATCAGCCTGATTTACAAAGCAACTTGGATAGGTGAGCATATTCTGACAATATTTTAAGGACAGGACAAGCCTTCCATGAGTGCCTCTTCTGTTGATCATTCACACAGATTGTGTTTTTAACATAGAGTGAAAAAATTTGGAAGTGTTCTCAAGATATAGGACAAGTTAGGACTGGTTCATAACAGCACAGGTAGTCCAGATCTGGGTAGGGAAATATCCAAATCACCTCAGCTATCACCAACATGAAATTTTGTTTCTCACAAAGCAATCTCAGAAAGGAAAAGTTACATTTGTTTTAATATGAAAATAGAGGGTGGTTTGGCTACTTATATAATCTGGCCCTTAAAAATGTCTCCAATATTTTATCAATGTTTTCATCATTGTCGCAGTGAAATTATTTGTTCTCTTTGTACATCTTTCAAACTCTCATACATCAATGAATAAAGATCTGAATATGATCATCTTCAAGGAACTGCTGGTAACTTATGTAGAGTTGAAAAATCATGACTTGTATACATATTGATAGGGATTGTTTTTCAGTTCTGGGTTTTTTTTTTCCTCTTAAATAATTTCTAAAAGGATCTCAGCTCTTCCTAAGCAAGTTTCCTGTAAAAGCAATCCAAGTTAAGACATTTTACATTACACAGAACGTGTTCTTAAGTTCCTGTGTCCTGTTCATCCTTTGTCTTGCTTCTGAGTCATAGGAAAATTATTTAACAGGAAGAAAGCCTGTTTTAACTCTCGGTTGTATCACTCAGATAATCCTGTGATCATCCTTAGGAATGTCTTCCTCTGAAGTCAGAGAGCAGGTACAATGAAATCAGAATTCTGCATTTGGCTTCATTGTGCACATTCAAAGAGTGTCTGGAAGATGAATAAGCCAGACTGATCCTTACAATGCTGCATAGCCATTCCCAGACATTTTAGCATATTACATTATTCCAAAATCTTTTGAAAATACCAGTTTGGGGACACCCATAAGATTTTTAACAAAGAACTCTCTAAATGCATTTTAAAACATTTTAAGCCTTATATCACCAAAAAGAATGCATGAAAATTTAAGTCACCGTGACTTGGCCATGAGGGCATACATTTATTTCTGACATTTACTGTTATTCCCATGAAACTAATAAATATTGCAGACAACTAGCTGGTTAAACAAATATTGCATGGCCTAGCTTCTTCTATAATTTAGGGGGTTTAAGTTAGGATTTGAAAAATAAAAACTTTTTAAACATTTTGTATTTATCACTTTGCAGTCTTCAAATAGAAAACCATGGACCCCACCATGTTCTGCTCCATCTAGAGAAAAGTTCCTCAAAAAACAATTCCTATTGCAGCTAATCTATAATTATATAATATTACAGATTGATGTCAAATATCTTTATTACCTTGGCCATATTATTTCCTTCATCTTGCTTTGGGATGCATCATTTAGTGATTCAAGGCCATCACAGACATTTTGCCTCCTGCTGCAATGAATTCCACAGTTTTTTTTACTTGTCAAATATATTTCCCTATACTTCTAAAATGTGCCTCTTCTTTTTCTTTCTCCCCATTCACTCTGCTAAATACTACAGTAAAAGGACTTCTAAGCCTTATTTTCCTGCTACTGTTTTAGCTAGTTCCACTATCTTAAAATCACTGCCACTTAGAAAAGTGTGTCAGATGCAACAATAGCACTGAAGAGTATAAAGCTGTCATACATTTGATTTTCCTCCACTCATTTGAAAATACGTATTGTTCACTTCTGCTGGAGGCTAGGCAGAAAGTGATACTTATTATCATTGATACTTACTTAGGTCTGCTGACTGAGCATAGTGCTTGTGTTCAGTAATTGATGTATGGGATTGTGTGGGTTAATATGTGTTTATTTACTTCAAGTTAATTTTCCTGTCTGCTACTTCTGTTTCCTTATGAAATGTTTCTAAGTCCACCATAATTTCCACCATCTCTGCTGAAAGACTCTTCTCCAGTCATATAACTTGCTTTGTCCTGGTTTTTTGTTCTTTCTGCACATCAAAGGTCTGGGTTTGATAGGTTTTCTATTAGAAGTTAATTTTTATTTAATGCTGATTTGGACCATTTTCCCTGGTACTGAGACAGAGCCGTGTGATGAGCAGTCCTGTCTCACAAATCTAAACCTTCTAGAAGTTGAGAAGGGTATTGACATGGGCTTGACTATTGCTTTTTCAGAGGGGTTTTGGCCTTCACCAAATGTTCTTAAGAAAATAACAACAGTGTAAGAAGAAAGAGATTTGCATGGGTATATAATTGGGTAAAAGACAGGAAAAGGAAGGTAAATGGCGGATAAATGGCCAGAAAGCTGTTCATCACCTTTATAAGCAACTCAGGAATAGGTATCAATGAGAGGTGAGGTATCACTATTTACAAATAATAAATTATTCAGGATGGATCAACTGCCAGGAATTGCAGGAGGTGCTGAATAACTGTTTAAATGTATCTTGCACCCAGATACTGCATATGCAGTTTTATTTGCCTTATCTCAAACAGACAGAACTGACAAAAGTTCATAGAACGGAGATCATGGGTGTGGAGTATCTTGCATATAAAAATTAATGTGCAGACCAAGAGTTTTCAGCCTGCCAAAGATCAAATATGTGACAGGGGCATTTAAAACCATAAATATACTGAAAAAAAACCCCTTTTGTTTATTTTCTTTCCCAATGGATTAACTACATTTTATTAACTGAAACTCCCAGGAAGCAAGTTCACACTGAAAAAAGAGAACGAATCCTTATTGAATGTGTAGTTAAACTGCTGGAAACTCTTGCTTCAGGATGATATGAATGTTAACCATTTACATGATCTCAAGGGGTGCTGTATAAAATCACGGACAAGAATTCCAGCTGGGCTTTTAAACCCAAAGTTTTATCTAAATCCCTCTGGAGAGGTCCCCAAGCTGCAAATTCTTGTCAAGAGTGTAAAGCAGGAGGTGTCTCTAGTGACTTGCAATCCCCAGGCACCTCCTGTTGGCCACCACTGGCAGCAAGACTCAGGATGAGAATATATACTGGTCAGCAAAGTTACAAAAAGACCCAGCAGCTGTATAGTGAAGCTAAGAAAGTTCAGACTGACATAGTTTTAAAGTCCATAAGGCCATTTATGCTTGGAAATCCTTAGTACAGCCACAACAGATTTTTACTTTTTGGCAGCTTTTGAAGAAATGTGGCTTTTCTCAAATACCTGTCTTATGTGCAGACACCACAGGGAAGACCCACAGAAAGGACATGGGTTGGATGTGGAATTACCAACAGGATTGATTTGCATTCTAGCCTAGTTTCTGGGCACAACTGCAGTCTGGAGAGCCCCTGAAGAGTCTGAGCCTCTGTTCTAATGTGGCTGATGAAAGACAGCTTAAAGAATTGCCCAGACAACGCCAAGAGCTGCACTCAGAGAGGCCCTTCGAGTGGAAGTCAGGGCCTCCCAGTGGGGTTTTGGGGTATTAAGGTAAATATTTAAGACAATAAATGAAACTTCAGAGGCTTACGTATTAAAAAGGATGATATAATTCTTCATCAAGAGTCAGCTAACATACAATGATCCATACCTTTGATTTCTGAGCAGAGTAATTTTTCAGATGCTACTAGTTTTGAAAGTGGCATTTATTTAGACTCCTCTCCCCAATGAGGATCAATATGTGAGGTCACAAGCCCACCTTTGAGGATGTTAGTCCCAGGAAAATCAAGATGATTGTGTGTAGAACAGCAATGGTTCACACAATTAAAAAAAGTAGAAATGTGCTGTGAGTATGCTTTATTTTTCACTTCTAGAAATAAGCAGGTTCAGACTCTGAAAAGTTCAAAACATAAAATTTTCAAAAAAGCTTGAGAATTAAGAATTGCTCTTTTAGGAAAGTCATAGCAATCAACAGAAATTTTATACCATCCAGAAAGGTCACAGAGTTCTAACTTTGCAGAAACAATATTGCTGGCAGAAAACTTCTAAGTATACTTCTGTCATGAAGAAGCATTAAATGTCATAAATTTAATGTCTCTTAAATGTCATACATTTTCTTCCAAAAAATAATAAGCAAAACATAACTACAGAGAAAGAACATCCTTTTCTTCCCTTTCAAGGATTTGTTGAAACAAATTTATTGTAAAGATTTGCACTTGAAAATCTGTGTTATCCATTGGGATCTTGATAGAGTTACATTCCTAATGAAATTAATAATTTTTGCACCTCATTATAAAGACAGTAATAATTTAAATTAATCCCAGTAAAGTACAGATCACTGCCAGACTATTACTTAATTCCTTTTTCACAGTGTACTGCATTGGCAAAATTGTGATCTCAGTGAACAAATAGAATCTGTTTTGAAATATGGCCTTGATTTTGTGAGCAGCTCCCCAGTCCTGTAATCTTACAAATCACACCCAGTCTACTTTTGTCTCCCTGTCTGTAACAAGAGGATAATAATTTACTTCACAGGAGGGGTATAAGGGTGGGACTGATCCAGCCAGCTCCTATATCTTTAACTTGCTCTGTAGGCAGAGGAGTTCAATACCTGGAGGAGTGCCTGGCTGAGCCCAGTGTTAGCAAAAGGTTTTGGAGATGAAGCACAAAGTATTATTTTTTTAAAGGATACATTGTTGAGCTTTCAACTGTGAAATCCCTGATGCTATGTAAAGAAAACATTAATTTTCCTTTAAAAGAAAAGTGTGTGGGCTAAACATTTCTGGTGGCAGGACTATGCACAGCAGGTGGGCTCTAAGCACAGTTACACAATCCAGCCTAGAATGCTGTTTCACATGCAGTGACAATAATCATGCTCTGGTTGAACTAAACACAATGAGCTTTGGAGCTGACATCTACAAATGTACTTTGACATCTGACTCCTGTAGCAACCAGTGGGCATTAAGCACCTAAATACCTGAGGGGAGCTGGACCTAATGTCTTGTGGTTGTTGCTCAGCTGGGATGTAAATTCAGATAACAAAAGCCTCCTTCCACAGAAATTATTCAACTCCTGCCTAACCCTAGAAGTGCTTCAAATCCTTTGTGAGTTTGATTTTTAACCATGGATCTCCAAGGATACATCCAAGCATGTGCAGAAATTTCTCCTTCTTAATGTTACTAACTCAGTATTTTCCCAATTTTTTTTTCCTGATTTGAATATCAGGTCCATCTTTAAGTTTTTTATCCAGGGAGAGACCACAGTTCAGTCCTTCCCATCTGGTCTGGTGAAGTTCACCTCCTCAGATTTCAGTAATCAGTCAGAATATTATGGGCAATAAGAAACACATATTCCAAATATTTCCATAGAAGCTATACTCATAGAATACACAGCTAATTGGGACAGTCTGTGTCCCCAGCTCTGTCATTGTTTTTCTCTTACTGACATGAGCTACAGTGACCCATGAGTCAGAGGAGAGTCCACATATATACATTGTGACTAAGGAAGAGGAAACTCAACTGTAATGCTAATTTTCATTTCTTATCAGGTTGATCAACTTCCTTTCAGTTACAATGATATCCCTGACATCAGTGAAATGGGAAAAATACACAGCAGAGAAAAATCGTGCTTCGGGACACATTTTTGTCTCTACCAGGCCTAGTCCACCCAAAATTCTTCCCCAGGTAATCCTGTCCCTGGCTATCACATTGATTTTTTAAAAATTTTTGCAAATAAGACTTTTTTAAAGATAAACATCGAAAAGCAAAATACAATCAAATTCTCAGTAGCCTAATTTTCTTCTTCCAGTGTTTTCTTCTATACATCCATGATATTCTTGAACCAGAAGGGACCTGCTGCTTTTAATGTCAGAAACATATGAAAAATTGAAGAGACAGAGAGATATTAATTCTTCTCTCTGTGGCTGTCTCTCTCCCTTTTAGGTGCCAAACGACTGATGGTACTAAGTACCAAAACTCCTGTCTATTATATTAATGACTGTGTTATCTCTTCCTCTCTGGTCAAACACAGGGTTTCTCTGTCTCAGACTGATTCCTCTGCTAGAATTTTCCTATAGGTGTCACTCATCTGATGTCACTCATCTGACAGCATGCGTTCAAATTACATTTCACTTTCTTTTGAGTTAAAAAAAAAAACAAAACAAAAAACAAAAACAAAAAAAAAAAAAAAACCGAAAAAAAAAAAAAACAAAAAAAAAAAAAAAAAAAAAAAAAAAAACGAATCACACATAAAATATTCATGTCACAATCTCTACAAAAGTAATTGTGTCCTTAAAGTTCAGACATCGCCTCACCCCTGGGGGTTGTATATACCATTTTAGATGGCACACACTGTTTTCAGACACTGCTATGGATCAAACACAGCTGCTGATTTGATTTTCAAGTGCTGTCACAGTATACCATGTGAATAAATATCAGCAATGTAAATTGTCTGAAAAGCTGGTATAGCTGATCTGATCTCATTTCATAAAAAAGAGAGGGGTTTCTTATTAAGGAAATGATAGAAAAATTAAATGTCTAGAAAGCTTTCTTGAGAGATGTCAGGCAATCGCTTCACTCATGAGGAATTTGGTGCAGTTTTCCTTCTGTGAAAATCACTGCTTTCAAATCTGTCTTACCTATGTAGCTCAGCATAGAAACACAGATAGCTGCCTGAACTGCTACAGAAGTCACAAAAAACATGATCCAGCTCTACCAAATCCAGATGTGATAGTCTCCAGACCTCTCTGGGATTTCAACTAGGCTTATGACAGACCAGGTATGACAGTGGCTTAGACTGCAGTTGATTCTCTAGGAGGGTTGGTGTGGGAGGCTGAGCACCTGTGGTCTTCTCCATCTGAATTTTCAGCTTCACTTTTAGGAATCACAGCTTGGTCTAAGCACTTGTACATGGCAGGGTCATCATTGCCTACAAGAGCCAACAGAGGACAGCATATGCCATACTCAGTGTTGCCATGACAGGATGTATTCAGTTTGTCATCAGCACAACAGCTCCAAAAACTCCTTTCCCAAGGCTGCCAGCACTGCCCAAATGTGAAAATGTTGGCCCTGCTTATACTTGTAAAACTCTCTGGTGTTTAGAATCACAGAATCCTTGAGGTTTGGTAAGGCCTTTAAGATCATTGAGTCCAACCATCAGCTGCCAAGTCCATCACTAAGCCATGTCTCTAAGCACCACATCTACATATTCTTGAACATTTCCAGGGGTGGTAATTTCACTCAGTACTGCTTTAGTATGTTTTGGGACATTTTGCTACTCACACTTTAACCATTGTCTCTGTGTTTCCACATGTGCCAGGGTTCAGCAATGCTCTAGCTGGTTAAAGTTTAAATTCTGTCCATGTGGACATTCACTTCTCTGATGCAAATAATCCTGTGTGGTTTGACCCACTGCTCTGGAACCCATTTATTGGCTCAACCCATAAATGCTGTAGTTCACTGAGTTATGCTTCTTTGGGTAACACCCACAGATATAAAGAAAGACCATGGTACAGCTCTGTTGAACATGTTAAATCAAGTATTAAACAGTGTTGACACAATTAGAGCCCAGTGGGGTTTCATTCTTTATCCAACCCCTATGAATTAAAGATATCTTTAATTCATGTCTCTGGTTTCTAACCATTCCTTATCCATCTTAATAATGTATTACCTCACCCATATTTAGAGAACTTTAACAATAGTCTATCAAGGGAAACTTTGTCAAATAGCTTTCTACAAACCCAGACATATTAGATCTATTAATTTAGTTTAATAGCTACTTCACGTTGTAAAAGCAACCACTTCCTTTTTCTGTAACGGTGAGCGAAAAAATACTTCAAGCCATTACATTTAGCCTCATACTGATCAGATTATTATGACAAATAACATTTATTAATAATAGCTGTCAATTTGCACTTGCAGAAAAAATGTACTTTGGTGATTGGTATCCTTACCTCCTACAATGCACATTCCCATTTGAAGCTCCAAGTCCATCACCTTAAACAGTTCCTTAACACCAAAAAGAAAAAATAGCAAAGTACTATCTCTACCTTCTTCTGTGTGCCAGAGAGCTCAAACTGAGGCAGCTCATGGATTGGTCTCCTTTTTTTTTTTTTTTTTTTTTTTCCAACATACAGCTCCAGAAGTAGAAATCTCATGTTGAATTGCAAAAAGAAGTAAATTCCAAACTCCTGCAGCTGTAGAGCAAAGGTTTACCATGCTATCCATATATTTTCAGAATGCAGAATAAGAATTAATTTAATTCTAAATTCACTATATTTCTGAAACCCCAGGTGTATGGATTAATAAAATTAATAAAAATGGCTTTATAGAAGAATCTGTTTTCTGCAAGGGCTTCATAGAAGAATCTGTTTTCAGCTCATTGATTCAGTAGAAACCTGGAGCTGAACCCTGTCATGGTGGCTGGCATCTGAAATTTCCATAACATTTGGTTAACTCTGCATAAAATGTTAAGAAGCATCACTCTAATTTCTGATAAATGAAAGCAGCTGACGTTTGACTTTCTGTGAAAACTTTCTATGGAAATGCCTGGCTGGCTGTTCACATCCAGGCTGAGAATCAGCCATCAAGCTTGAAGGCATTTTAGTGACACTTGTGTTTGAATGTTGACTGTTATGTGAAAACAAAGGTTTGATTTTTAATGTGCTTGCAATGGTTTGGCTAGGACTTCTCTTCATATCTCATAAACCCATACCATCAGATCGGACTATGAAAAATCACCCAAATTTGAGGCCAAATTAATTTTTGATGTAGTAAATCCACCTGAAGTCAGTGGAGTAAAATGAGATATAACTTTCACTGAATAACTATATTTTTTATAGTTAAGTCTAAATTTAGAGGGGTTTTTGGGTTTTTTTTCCTGGTACATGTTTCTTCTGTTCTGACAGAGAATTATAGATAGGCCTTTCTACTTGTAAAATGTTACTGTTATAATAAACTAATATCTAATCTTTTCCTATTTTTTTTTAAATTAACTCTCAGAAACCGTTTGTAGATTTCAGGATAGCGCCTAATTACTTAAAATTATATTGGAGTACTTTATTAGGCGTATTAGTACTTTATTACTTTATTTATTAATTTATAATTAATTTAATTATTAATTAAATAAATATTAATTTATTTTATTAATAGATTTATTATTATTAAATAATAAATGTAAATTTATTATTTATTATTAATAAGAATTTGTTAGATAAATTATTATTTATTATTTATCCAGATCCTACAGAAGATTTCTCCCTCTATTTCAAGGAAGCAGAATTCCTAGTATTTAATGCAGTAGTGTTGATACCAATCTTTTCCTTTGAAAAGACTACAGCATTACCCATGTGTAATTTTTAATGGGTTTGTACCATCATCCCTTCCTTTCCAAGAGGTTAAATGGTGCCTTTTATATCCCTATTGTTATCAGCTACTCAAAAGACAGCTGGGGCTTCAACCACAGCTCGTATGAACAGAATTTCTCCTACAGCCTGTAGTACTTTTGGTTCAGGAATGGAAGCAAGAGGAAAAACCCACATACCAAAATGAGGATGCATTTGAAAGAGGAATTTTTTTGCACTAATGCTCTATGACTGCTTAAATTTGGGTAGATTTCAGACCTGATTTTACTTCAGACAAATCACTTAAGAAGTTTCCATGCTGGTCTTTTCCCTACTATAAAAGAGTAGCATTCTTCAGCTACCTTTTGTCTCTCACATCCTTGTCATTTTGTTAATTCTTAGGATGCATCTCAGAGTGTATGGCCAAAGGAAAATAAAGGTCTTGATTTAATCAGAGCCTCTAAATGGTAGGCAGAGTGCATATAATGAATACTAATTCCAGTTAGAAATCCTTGAGTTTTTCGGGGTTTATTTGAAAATTTTAAGCGTTCAGGTCAAGTTCAAGATCATTCTTATATTACCTCAATAACTGTGGTGGACTGACCATGGCTGAATGCCAGGTGCTGACCAAAGCTGCTCTATGATTCTCCTTCTCAACTAGACTGGGGACAGAAAATCCAATGAAAGGCTTGTGGGTCAAGACAAGGTCAGGGAGAGATCACTCACCAAATATCATCATGGGAAAAACAGACTTAACTCAGGGAAATTAATTGAATTTATTACCAATCAAATTAGAATAGGCTAATGAGAAATAAACCCACATATTAAAACACCCTTCCCACCACCCATGCCTTCTCCCAGAGCCCAACTTTATTCCTGAATTCTATCCCTGCTCCTCCTCTTACAGGGGCCCAGGAGAACAGGAAATGGGGGTTGTGGTCAGTTCAGCACATGCTGTCTCTGCCACTCCTTTCCCCTCAGGATAGAGTATAATAACTCTTCACACTCTTTTCCTGTTCCAGCATGGAGTCCTTCCCACAGAAAACTGTCCTCCATGAACTTCTCCAAAGTGAATCCTTCCCATGGACTGCAGTTCTTTGTGGACTGCTACAGCATGGGTCCCTTCCACAGGGTGCTTGGATGCTTTTAGTTCCAGTTATGCCTAAAAAATATTTGGCACTGTGGTGTTTTTATTCCAGCTATGCCTAAAAAATATTTGGCATTCTGGTCTTTAATGTTGCTATCTGGAGTGTTCTAGGAGCATTATGAGGCTGAATATGTCCTGACTTCAAGAAAATCAAGCAAAGATTTTTCTAAAATAAAATTATTCTTCTTTCTTACAGGCTGCTGCATTCAGAAAAGAGTATTGCTTGGCTGTATCTTTTATTTGGTTCTTTCCAATTCAAGCTTAACAGGCAGAGTCTTCTTTAATTTAATAGACCAAATGGATTGTAATTAAAACAAAGATAATCTTATTTTTTGTGTAAAAATAATATCTCTGAATTTTATGTCCCCCTACAGTTTGGTTGACAAACTGAAAGTTTTCAACTTGAAAGAATGAGGGGGACTTATTCATTTTGCATTCCTACTCTTTCATTAATTGGGGAAGGAAAATAAACAAGAGGTAGCTGATCCAACAAAGAGCTTATGTGTCTGAGACATAAAAAGGTGCTCTCCTTTTTTTCCACTTACAATTTCTGGTTCCTCAGGTTTTAAAAATGCACACAAGTCTCCGTTACAAATCAAGGTTCCTGCTTTGTGATTTAGCATTATAATAAAAGCAATCTGTTTGTAAGAATAAATTTCTCAGGCCACAAGTGGCATGTGGCTCTGTATCACTTCCAGGAAAGGAAAGGGTCTTTTTTAATAGCTACTCTTTGACACCTGAATTGAGATATTGGTCTTTGTGTTTAAAGGATGGATTGATGATGCGATCTATTCAGATTCATCTTGGATCCTGCTCTGGAAAACTTCCTGCAGAAGACACCCTTTAGATACAGAAGCCCTAAACAGAAGCCCTATGGTTCCCAGGTAGGTAAAACATGTAACTAAATTAGTAGTTCAGTAAAATAATTTTTTCTGTAAATTTTTCAGCCAGAGCATAAGTTGGTGTTGCCTGAAATTGAAACCTCAGAGGAAACAAGTGCTCTCAGACATCCATGCTGCATCAAAGTATAGAATTGCTGAAGAAAGTGTAATGGCTTGATTCCAAAACACATGTAGGAATTTTTTTTTTCTTTTCAGAAAATAGGAAGCAACTTAAATGGGAAATAGACAGGAGCCACAACAGAACAAAATTTCTATTACATTGTGAGCTATAGCAGAGGAGTCACTTACAAAGCATAGAGATGATTTCTTTCAAGTCTCCCTCTAAAACAAATAATCCCCACAACACACTTGTTGAAAGATCAAAAAGTTTATTTTAAAAATCAAAGATTCCAGGAAATTCTGTGGCCGTTCAGCTCTTCAGGTCAGGTATTCCACCAGTCATATATTTTAAAGGAGGCAATACATGATGTTTCAATGAAAGAATGAAATAAAATACTTGCCCAGAGGTATTTTCTTCCCCTAACATTCAGAATTGTTGGGCTGGGTTGTGTATGAAGGCCTCACCTTTATGTCCTATAGAAACAGTTTGTCTCTTGTATCATTCTGTTACAGCTCATACTTCTTCTGAGACCAGAATCAATACAAATAACAAAAAGTATGGGAGCCTGGAACTGGGCTGACTGGATAAAATTTAAATACTAATAAATTAAGCAAGAACGCTTAAGTTTTCTAGATTATTTCACTGACAGGAAAGAACACAAGCTGACTGATATTTGATTTCCAAAAGAAAATTCTGCATCCTTTTTCTTGCCATATCCACCTGCTCTACCCTCACCAATTTAAGGCAGAAAGCAGCATTCCAACATTTCTTCTCTATTTGCAGCAATGGAATCACATTCTCCTCAAGCGATTTTAAAGTTGTATTTTTAGAAGATGCTCTTTCCTTTTTGATTAATTCTGTTAGGATTGTATCAAGGGTGCCATGTTAGGAAAGCTTTATTATTTTACTAAATGTCAGAAACTTATCAATAGCAGCTATGGCAGCAGAAGGAGAGCTCTTTGTCTGATCATGAAATCTGGGGTTGGTTTAGACAGAACAAGAGGAAAAGTCAAGGGGAAAACTCTCATTATTCTTATTTCTTTTCTTTCTGTTCTCTGCTGGAGTTAAATTATACCTTTGTATTTTACTTTTTATTAATTTTATCTAATAAAAAATAACAAATTAAGGCAAAAAAAACTACTCAGATTTTTGGAGTCGATTTTCATTGATACGAGGATAGAACTAAATTACCCAGAAAAGAGGGAATTTTAGCACTTGTGTATTGATTGATGTCAGCACGCAGATTTGGTGAACTGTTTGCATACAGGAAAATTCACTCCCAGTATCAGCCAGAACACACAGACATAAACACAAACACAGAAATCACTTAAGGTAGAATGAAAGCCCCTGAAAAGGAGGGTACTAAGACTTGGCTTTGCATCAAAATTGACCTCCATTAAGAGGCTGTCATATTATTTGGCTGTCATTAATTTGCATTATGTTGTGCCAGCAAAACCTTCTCATTTATCCATCCAATCATCCATCAGGCCATGGGTGGAAAATTTCAAGTATCCTCTCCGTATGTCTGTGACTCCTGTACAAATAAACTTGCAGAATACAGTCCCACATCACCACATAAAACTCTTGCCACTAAAATAATAATAATAATAAAAAAATTAATAAAGTGTACATGAGAAAGTCGTATACAAGTAAAAATTATACAAGAGAAAAAAGAGAAGCTTCAGAATTAATTACTGCAACTTAGACTGTGGAAAGACTCACTTATCAAGTCTAAGAGGGGTAAAAAGAAAATAGGAAAAGCAGAGAACAGCAAACAGAAGTTGTTGTTGTAAGAGTCTGTGCTTTGGGAATGAAAAAGCTGCTAAATCCCATCCTGGAGCTCATTTCTGTAAATATACAAGTATTTTGTACTGCTGGCTAAAGGAAAGGTTACAGCTTATCATGAACCAGAACCACTGTTAAGAAAACAGAACATAGACATAAAATAGGGGAAATTTCTACTTCACTCCCAACAGGAATTAAAACCCAAGGAAAGCATTTCAAATGCAAAAGCACTTATCAAACAAATACTCTGACCTTGAATGACAGAAGATGTGTGAAGAAAGATAATTTTAAGCTCCTTGACTAAGCAAATCAACTTGCTACCTTGCTCTTCCTGTGCTATTTTTTTGGAAGTGTGTTTCCTTATAAAAAAGTTGGTACCAGAAAATATAGAAAAAAATAATTATTCATAGTCTTGGAAGTCTTTAACTGCAGCACATGTATTTTTTTAGCACAAACACAGAACTCCACTTGACATTATATTGTGTATGGAAGAAAGAAAACTTCTCTGTCTTTAGTCTATCCAGCTCTAGACAACAAAGGATTCAGCACTTCATACTGGCACAAAGAACAATTCACATTTCTCATTCAAGTCCTCTAAGGAGCGTTTGAAAAGAGAAGAAATGTATTTGTTACTAAGAAAGGCCATACAAATATTTATGGTGCTGTTTGGACTAAGATTTTGCAATATGAATGTAAAATTACAGGTTCTCTTCTCTTTCAGGGTGCTGAGTCCTGAGGAGCAGTGAGGGAGTGGCAGCTAACTTGGAAACTGCTTCACTGGATAAAGGGAAGATACCGGGATAGCCAAGATTCACTCTTGCACACCGATTTTAGCACTGATGCAGCAAGAAAGATTTCTCTGGGTTTCGGGTTGGTTAATAGGAAATGATTCTTCATATTACAGTTCCCAGAGAGATCTCACCCCTAACTAAAGTCCTATTGTGTTCAGGGTTGTAATCCAGGATGGAGTTCCTGCTCAGCACCCTTGCTGTGACTGCCACGGAGGGATTAAGTGAAACATTGCAAATCACACAGCACAGCTGATGCAGACTCCAGTTCTTCAGAGTCACAGTTCAGTGTCCCATCCAGGGGGCCACTCAGGCAATCCCAATGTGAAAACATTTGGGATTGTTGGGAGTTTTAGCCTTTCGAGTCTCTCAGGATTTTTCCAAAGGCTGAGCTTGTGTTTATTAAAAGTTTAAAAGGGTGCTCATGTGAGCTGAACAATGAAGTGGTTGGTCATTGCACCATTGCAAGATTCATTCCTAGGTGAGGATAAATTACCCATGCAGACCCAAATATAAAAAGTCATGGTTATTAAACAGCTACTGTGTTGGATATAGAAGTGTGTGGTACTGGAATAAATCCCTTCATCACTCCTTTTCATCACCTTCAGCAACACTTGGCAGCTTATAATGCTGAGGAAGTCATACCAGTTAGAAATAAATTTGCTTTTGCAGTTTCCTGATTTTGATAGGCCACCAATTTTGTGGAAAAAAATGTTCTTTACACAGGCATCCCCTCATGTCAATTCTATCCCTATTCCAACACGATTCCAAGCTGGGAAAAGTTCGTCATTCTCTATCATGTTTGTTTACACACCCTTAACTCATGTTAAGTGCTTAATGGCTCTTTGTCTATTTGTCTTCTTAACAGTCAAGTGGCACTTATTAGAGCTAAAATAGAGAACGCTGCACCCTTATGCACAGACATAAAACACAATGCTAGTTCAACGTTCTTTACAAAAGAAATCAATAGATGTAACAAAGCAAAACTTTCAGCAGTCACTTATCCAACTCACAAACTACTTTGTTTCAGCAGGCACAAGATGAATGACAGATATCACTGAGATAATTTCAAGAAAACATCACCTAAACAAAAACCTGAAATGGCCTGTTATTTCTGAAACCACTGAATTTACACATTCATTTGTCATTATTTTATGGGGCTGTGTCTTATTATATGGCTAGGATTGTTATTCTACTGTTAATTACTACATCAATAGAGCCATCTAATGCACCATTACCAAAGCCTAATCTTGCAAGTGTCTTAAAATATTGGCATTAATCCAATGTAAATAAATTAATATTTTATTTGGACAGTGGATTATAAATGTATTTCTATTTTACAGAATCCACGGTTTCTTATTTTGTTTCTTTCCTTTAGTTTTGTTTTATTGCCCCAGTAATAGAAGGATGTGCTCCCACCCAAGCCCACACCGAATCATTGCACTGCCTTAGATTTATCTATGCAAGAAAAGTTAATTAGGAGCATTGTTAAGAGTGATTGCTTTCTGCTTAAATACATAGAAATCCTAGTGCTGGCAAAAGCTCCAATTGGGTGATTATGGTAGAGGGCTTAAGTGATTACAGTTTGTCAGTCTCACTTGACAGAATGTTTCAATAGTTAAGAGAATCAATCCCAGACCACAAAAATTCCTCATAAGGAGTGGCAGCCAACTAATACCATCATTTCTGGTGTCTCCTGACAGCTTTCTCTTCTTCATCATTTACATATTTCTTCTTTTCTCCTAGCAGACTGCAGAAATTCCTTACTGTAGCAGCAGAAATGAGGATTTCACTACCATTTCAGAAGCTCATTTCTGATAATTTTTTCAATCCATGTGAATCCATATGTGAAGTTGATACTGATATGCTGATTTCACTGAGGTATTTATAAATTGTTTATTAGATGAGTACTCACAACGAGATGCCACACGTGAATACAGCCAGCACAAATCACTGAGACTGCATTCAACAAGGATGGCAGCACCACAAAGACAGGATGCCAAAGGAAGTTCTCACTTTCACTGCAGAGCAGAGAAATACGGTTAATATAGCAAGAAGTCATGAAGTAAAACAGATGGAAGAAACATTCTGAGTGTTAGGGAGGAAGAGAGAGCAGTAAGTAGTAAAGTGAGATGAGTTATTTTGCATGAGCAGTCAGCATTCTGGTCAGACTTTGGGGGCAGATTTTATAAATAATAATTTTCCAATCCTATACGGTTTATTATTAAGCCATCAATGTGATTACTGTCTCAGAGAGATTAGTTCTGAGAATGGGTGTTTATCACTTGTCTGGTTAAACCGAAACATAAATTTTAAAAAAATATTGTTTGTTTGTTTGTTTGTTTGTTCTACATAATTGCAGAAGGGATAAACCAGGCAGAGGGCTCTTACTCCTGTTAATTCCTGTGCGGAGGTGGTGGCAAGAAGAGGCTGGGATAATCAGAGGTTCATCATTCACTGAGCTCCATCCACAGCCTTGAAGAGTCCTGTGGCATTTCAGCAATACAGATGACTGCAATAACAGTAATTTTAGCACAATGACTATAAGGATACCGTGCACATTTAAAGGTTTATCACTTTTTCTAATTCTCCAACAGGTCAAGATTTTAGAGTTGTTTATCCAGATTACAAAATCAGTACAGCAAAGTGTGACAACATTGGAACTTGTGAAAATGAAAATCACAAGTATCTCTAATGGTTCTGTAGCAATGTAGGATAGTTTAAAAATGTTTTTATAAATCTTTTCATAAACCTCAAGTTAGCCAAGAACACATAATATCTGCTGTTGTTTGACATCATCACCTAGAAATTTTCAGATTCAGAATATTTTAATATTTTGAATAAATTTATATTTTATTACCACTTAGCCTATCACTTGCACCTTTTATGGCTACATAACTGAATTAAAGCCAAGGAAACTCAATCAAATTATCAAAGAATGATTGATTCCTTGAATAATTATTTTCTGAGCAACAAACTCTTTAAAGTTCAATTTGAAACTATTTATTTCTGACCTCTACAAAATCCTTCTCAAGTAATATCTGGCATAATAATGGCATCAAAATTCAAGTGGAGAAATACATGTTTGAGACCTATTTGGCTCCTCGGGCCTGATATAGCAAAACCCTTAAAGAAGTGCTTTATTTGGATGGAGAAAAATTCTTGTATTTAATGTCCTGGAGGTGATGACACACTTATCTATTTAAGAATTAAGAATCCCAGAAACTGGGTTTCTGGGACTGCCAGGACTTTGCAGTCCTGCTGATTCAGGAGCTTCAGGATTTCTTCTGTTTCCCCTCAAATATCTAAGAATTTATCCACTGATTCAAATTGATATGTGAACAGTAATGAGCAGATGACTTCACTTGAAGCGGAGACTGTCTGGACATTCTTACAAAGACCTTTATTATCTGTTTTGCTGTTTGTTCTAAATTATGTATGGTACAAATTAGCAAATCCTGCAGCAGAAATAGCAAAGACAAATGGCAGTCTTAGTGTTGCATGGGTTGGCAGAGTCACTACACCAAGGACTTTTCAGGTCTACAGCATCTGAGGGATTTAGAGAGGAGGAGCATGATGAACTGTGGGTAGGATGGGGAACTGAGCTCCTTCACTGTGCTGCTGTGCTGCTAAAGGGTCTCACCAGGCCCTCCAGTGGGATTGATAAATGTTCCAGCAGGTGGCTATCACAAATCCCAACTGCTGACTCCCATGAGTTAACAAGGAATGGATGCTCCCTTACCTAAAGGTTCCTTCATACCTACCCTAATGAAAGGCAAAGAGCCACTGCCAGTTCAGCAGGATGACTGCATGTGGACTTGAAAAAGAGCCTTCATCTGCTTTTTCAGAATGGGAGGAAAATGTAAATCATGCCATCCTGTTTCAAAGCCTATTAGAAGGTAGCAGTGATGTATAGTTCAACCTGGCACCTTTCACAGTGACTAATACACAGCTTCCCTGCTGTTCACCAGGATGACTGGTGATAATGGTTGTGATGAATACCCATGCAAAATATCAGAGGATTTTGTAAAATGATTCCCTTTGACTCATTAAGTACACAGGCTTCACCAGCAAGATAATGTGTCAAAAGGTATTTCAGAAGAACACAAGCTACTACTTCATTTAAACAATCCAGGATAATTTTATGACAAAATGAGCCTGGGGATTGCAAATGTAAGGCAAAAGTGAATCTTCCATCCTTTAAAACTTGGCTTTAGGTTAGCCAAGAAAACATTAGGATTGCTCTCACTGCAGTCACACCTTGAAATTTTGTGATGATAATAAATTCTTTCAAAAATTGCTCTTCCCAGTACAAAGAGCTACAGCTGATGTGCTACCTGCATACAGAGAGAATCATGGAGGTTTACTTGTAACCTTTAACCTGTAAATGTAAGAAGTAAAATACCTTGTTCAGTGCTGAATCTGACATAAACCAAAAACCTCAAATATATTCAAGTTTGAAATATATTGAAATGAGTAACTGGCATTTACCCAACTGTCTGTGTTAAATGGATGCTCAGCAGAAGTAGTGGAAATCAGGGAGAAAAGCTACCAATGCCTACGTGATGCTCTTTTTTCCTTGTGAACTGTAAGAAGTTTGGACAAAAAATGAATAACCAGAATAAAAGCATAGAAGAGCCAGTGTAGCCAGTCTCCAGTAAAGTGGGGGGCTGTGAAATGGCAAGAGCAAGAAAGGAAGTAAAAAAGACTAAATACTACATTAATGATTGTGAAAAAATAATCTTTCTCTAAAAGGAATTGATTGTGTAGAGCCATTCATCTTCTGACACTGTCAATACTTCTGCTTCTGTCTTAGAGAAACTTCTTTAATATTTATGAAGGGCCACTGTCATTTTCCCCCTCTGCCTTCCTGGTTGCATCCTTTATGACTGACTGCTTGTTGCTAATGTCATTGTCCCCAGGGAGAGGAATCATCCCTCCCACCCCACCAGAGCTCCAGCAATGAGTGTGAAGAGAGATGGCAGTTTGAGAGATCTGCAGCATGGAAACATGTCCAGCACAGAAAGGCAAGGACTGCTCAGCAATCAGTTATTTGTGGTTTTTACTTCCAGTCTGTGAGGGAGATGTACTTGCATCTCCTCCTAAATGGGAAAATAAAGCACCATCTCACTTCATTTTAATTGTTGCAAACAGAAAGAGGTAACCAAAAGGTGTTGTGATATCCTTGGAATTAAAAATACTGCATTTATAGTGCATTATAAATTAGACACATCTTAATTTGCACTATTGCAACAGGAAGGAAAAATCATCCAAGCTACATCAACCTTTTACTGTCCATTATAAATGCATTAATAAAAATAGGTTTACCAAATCATCTGGCAAGGCCCAGAGATAATAACAAAATGTAATCTACCTTTACAGCTACATGGATATGCCTGCACAGCCCTGGAAGAGATTGCCTCTAGTTCCAGCCTGCCAGTTTAACTTTGGAGAGCTTGAGAAATACAGCTCTTAACAAGTAAAAAAGGAATTTCCTGCAAACACAACTCTGAACAAGCAAAATAGGAATTCCCTGCAAGCTCCCCTGACAGATATTAGAAGGGATCCCTCTACAAATACACCATCAATGCCCTCATCTGCCATCCTCCTTTCAAACCACAAACAAATATATTTACCAATTGACTTGCTGTTCTTGGATGAACAGCTTTACCCTGCAGTGGTCTAGTCTGCTTTAGACACTAAAAATACACACCTCATGGCTACAGGCTAGACTAACAGAATTGGGGCCCTCCTGCATTATGGCTGTGGTAATTTTGCAAACTTAACATGATACATGATGTCAAAGCTAGAAAATCATTTTGTTTCCTAAAGTCGACAGGAGATGGGATTTAAACTGCCTTAGTTGGAGTCCCATAATCAGTCATCCAAAATAAATTGTATTATTTAAGACTTACTCAGAGGCAGACAAGCTGAAAACCTATTTTTATATAATAAAAAAAAATTATAGGCTTCCATAAACATTTAAATTGCTTCTTCATACATGTTCTGCATGGTGAATTCTTTCGTAAGACTTTCATTTGTAAGACTTTCTGTTGTGCTTTGTGACTGCTTGCAGCACTTTGGATCTGCAAACAGTGCACACTGGGTTTCTCCTATTTACTAACAGCACCAATCTAAAACTACTCTACACAAACGCACTGTGATAAAAGAATCACTAGGCCACATAGGTTTGAATTAACACAGGATATTCTACCAAAACTGTCCAACAGCCCCTGACTGAGTAGATAATTTGCTAATGCAAATACACTTGTGAAATTTTTCTGTAATTTTACTGCAGATGGGTGCAAGTGAGCTTTAGCTGTGTTGCCTGTGTCCTGAGCCACGTTGGCTGGCAAAAACATTAATGCAGGTCCACAGCTTTGAGACAGGAATGCAGGAGATGCCACATGCGCAGTTTATGTGGTATGAGCTCTCAGCTGCTGTGTGCTTACAGCACAGGGCTGTAACAATCTGATTTCGGTTACACAAGGTTACCAGGGCACAGAGATGCCTTGATAATTTCCCCCATGCAGACTGCTCATATTCCTCTGTAAACTGTGGCATATGGACACAGCATGATATTCACTTCTCCAGGTTAACTTGCTTCACGTGCAGAAGAGGTCTCAGGAGACACCCCAGAGCATCTCAGGGAATAGCAGTGGAGCCAGAGCAGATTTATGAGCCTTTAGTGTTTCATTGGACTTTACTGAGAAACTCACCTGCAAGCATTTCCTCTCCAAACCTACAAATACCTCCTCTCCAGACCTGTTATCCTAGAGTGGAGGAAAATACCATTCAAGGGTATAAATTTTCTGATAAATCTGATGTAAAGTGTGTTACAATATTTTCCATTTTTTTTACTGGAAGTCAAAATAATTATTTTTCAATACAAGATTTATTTTTAACCTTTTCACAACAGTCTGATTTCCTGAGTTTGGGAGAAAAAAGCAAGAACAGCTAATAACTACTAGACATGTCTTACTGGTCAAAGACATTTTCAGAGAAACTGTCAAACCCAGCTATTTTTATCTCATTTCATGCCCTCATGGCTTATGAAAATGAGCCAAGTCTTTTAGAAAGCAGTATTGCACTTAAATTGGCTTTTGCTTCAAAATGCAAATATTCCCTGCCAACACATATAGAATGTAAAACTTGCCAACTGGATGACAAGCAGGAAGAAGAAGATTGCAAATGATGTTGCAAAGACAGGAGATAATATCCACAGCCTAGTAGGATATACATGTATTACACATTATACATGTATATATGTATTCCTGCCATGTATATTTACTCCTGTGTAAACAGGAAATGACTGAAATAATGAAAACATTACATTACAGCTGTTTATGGAATTAAACATTTATTTCCTTTTATTTTAAAGGATTACAGGCAATCACAAATAAATTGGTATTTTTCATGCTATCCTACTAAGGGGAACAAAAATAATCCTGAACTACTGTTCTGTTTTTGTTTTCCTGTAGCGATAGGGCTGTATCTCTGAACTCATCCTGTTGCTACAAGTTGTTTTAGCTGCCCTTTGTGAAAATGTGAGTACCCTAATCCTGAAAACATCCCTATTTGTATCTCTGGACAGATGGATCCAGAGACTAGATCAGATCTTAGATGTCACTCAAAGACTTGCTCATTTGCCTAATGGATTGTTTTAAGATGAGCCAAATTCTACTGAATTCAGAGGTTTCTTTAATTGATTTCATGGGGTGAAAGGTACTTGTGATGACACTTTCACCAGTTTCTGGTACTAGAAAAGAAAAGGAATATTTTTTTTATCCACTCAGAGAATATATATAGTAATAAAGAAGTTTGCTCCTGTGTTTGAAAAGTTACTTTTATTTTTTTTTCTTGAAGCAAATTTTCGAGTTCACAAAGTTCAAGTGAATTTCTTATCTACCAAAATGAATTTTGTAATCCTTATTAAATATTAATGCTGAACAAGAATCACCACTTTTCTGTGCTTAGAAAAAATAGCTGTCTCTAGAATGTGTCAGACAATTGTTGGTTTGTTTTTTTTTTTTTTTTCTTTTAAGATTGATTTAAATAGTTTTAAATGTGCTATCACCCTAGAAATATTTCATAGGAACAAAGATGTAGAGGTCAGGAGAGTGTCAAAATGACATTTAAATGTCAAACCAGTACTTACTTTATTGAGATATGAAGTAATGTCTGCTTATTCACTGAAAAAGTGTTTAAGTTTATTTCAAGTTTTCAAAGACAGTTCCCCAGTAATGATGCCTATGAGTGCCTCTGTGGGGACATAGAACAGAAACTGGAATAGAATTGGTAGTGGGGAATAAAATCAGGAATTATCTACAGGTCTGACATGAAATCAACATGACCACATTACATCTGTATTTGCACACTATGAATTAAAGCAGGGAAAAATCAAATAAAGGACTTACTTCTGTGAACAACAGCTTAAAAATAACAGAAAAGATCAAATGCTGCAAAGCTGGGGACAGAAAAGACTTCTTTACCACAGTTAAGCCAACATTGCCTGTGTTTATTGTCTATTCATAATGAAAAGTAAATGCAGAGGAAACCAGTGTTGTTGAAATAACATAAAGACTATTAAGTCTTGCAGGCAGAATATTTGGAACTACAGTCTGATTTATGTCTGTTAAATGAGGGAAGGCCTTATCTACTGCTTCTACCCCCAAGTACCAGTAGAGAAGACAAGATGGATTTCAGCTTGAGATGGATTTCAGCCCCACCAAGCATTACACAGGACAGGTCCGGGTAACTGTGACTAACACTCAGGGACTCTGCTCCTGGGCCACAGCTCTCACCATAACTGCCATCAGCCAACCCTGCCTCCTTCTGCTTCATTTTCTAAAGCAGGGGAAGAACCTGCATCTCTGAGAGAGGTGCAGAGTTTCTCCTCCATGCCTTCAATGACCTTGTACCAGTGTATGTTGGCGCCTTGGGATGAGTTCTATTTCCATGGCAGGGACGTCCTTGGCTGCTGCAGGACCACCCAGGAGGCCACTGACCTGTTCTGGATGAGATGAAGCTACCTGTCTGCTGAGAGGAAAAAGGACCACAGTCATTAGCTATTTTCTCCCATGCAGGTCACAGAACAGCTGTCTGCTAATTACCTTCCCTGACTAAATTGGTAGCCTAAATTGATTTTGAAATAGGAGTCCATAGGTAAACAAAGTTGTATACTCTATTCCAAATCTCATGGTTTTTTTCCCCTTACATTGTTTGGGATAGAAAAGGGAGAGGATGAAAAGTTTCCATATCTTCCTTCCCCCAGACTGATAGTTTTCACCCCAGAAATTCACACTTAAAAGTTTTTTATTATTTTATGGACAGCTATCACTGTGGTTTTTATGATGTACTTGAGAGCTCAGAAGTTGTGATCTTGCTGTCCTGTACAACACTTTTAAATTATGGGACAATCTGCATTCCTGGTGCTTTGTGAGCTGACAATATATGAGTACCTCAGCTGACAGGAGGACACTGTCCTTGCAGTCTAGTACACTTTATGCTGGCTCTAACAAATACAGTGAGCAGACACTAAATGCTGCAGACATTCAAAATTCCCAAAGAGCATTTTTCATCCAGTATTATTTCACACAAATATGCTTAGGTGACAGCTTGTTTAATATACACTGAATAATATGGGTCATGCCATTTGCCAGCAAGAGAGAGAGCTCCACCAGCAAGCATTTTATTAGGTGCATTGCTATTTAGTGTTCACACCATCATAATATTTATATTTCCTTTTTATTTGGTGAATTACTAAGGCTGCAATGTGGTATTTAGATTAGCCCTACATGAGAGGCTGTGTGAAAAAAGAAACACCAAGAGGGTGCATCCTTGAAGGTCACACAACACAATGGAGAGCACAAAAGAGGGTTTTTCTTCAAGGGGTAATGGCTCTACCTTAATTTTGGGGCCTGAAACCAAAAATTTAGTATGGATACTGAGGCCATTACCTACTCTACCAACCTGACTATTCGTCTGACTAGGAGAGGTTCAAAAATTCCCTGAATTCAAGGGACAACATGCTATGCTTAAAGGGTAGTTAGCCTCAGGTTTCCTGGATGTAGGATTTTGGATATAGGTCACTGGGCTAAGTCATGAGCATTTTTATGGCAAGTAGAGGACAAAGGGACTGTTTACATCTTCTCCTCCCCAGCTGTATGGCTACAAAAAATCCATTGCCTTACAGCCAAGCATAATTTAAGGAGCATGCACACAAAAATTGGGCAAAGTATCTCAGCATCGGGATTCTGGAGTTCTGGTTCATCAAAGGTCATGCATATCCACACATATTAAGTTCATCACCTTCTTATTCAATAGAAAAGAGCTCTGCAACAACCCATCCAGAATACATTAAAGCTTATAGAAAGAAGAAAAAAAAAACTAGTTTCTCAGCACCTCTAGATTCTGGGTGTGTTTACCCCACTCAGAGATTTTCTCATACCAGTACCCAAGTGAGATGTTGCACCACATGGCCAAGAGCCATGCCACAGGAGACGCTCTCCCAGAGACAAAAGTAGAACAAACACATTAGCTCTGTGCCCCACACACTTTAATAAGACTTGTCACTTGCCAGCACAAGCTAACACAGGCTCTGCTCTGGGCTGACATAGCTCAGTTGCTCTTGAAGACACTCACAGCAGTCTGGGGATCTCTGCAAGAACTCTGTTCTTAACTCAGACATGACCACAGACACACAGTATCAGGGCCATCAAAATGTTTCTGTCAGGGTGTTCTCAAGGACCCAGAGGCAATGAGAAAAAAAAGAACAAAACCACCTTTTTTATTTTTTAATCATGGTTCTGACTTGCACGGTATGCATATGTTCATCAGACAAATTATTCAGATGATCTGCCTCTTTGAAGTATTGTTTTCTAATTCTGTTTTATTCCAATCCCTTTTGCCAATGCAATATTTGTTTCCTATTTTCCTATGCCACAACTGGTTTTGAGCATGTGTCCAATACAGAATCACTGCTCTAAATTTTCAAATTCTGCTCTCTGGAATAGACCCAGTATTGCAATTTTGAACTGAGGCCATAGAGAGCTTTTTGAACCAAATTTTCTTCTGCCACAACACCCTTGAGACTGTCTGAAGACAAGCAATGATTTTTTTTTTTTCTTTTTTGCTATGCAAATTAAAACCTGGTTTACTGAGCTTTGCCTACCTCCTGACACACCACTGCACCACCACCACGACCATTGCCAATAAGTATGCTGCCAAATGCTGATTTTGGAACACAGAATTACAGAAATCAGTGGTGCTGAAAGTAACAAGCACAAAGCTCATATTTTTTTCATGAGAAAATTTCCTGTCCATTGGTGCTCAGCTGAGTCCTACGGTTTGGACCTTGTAGAGTCTGACCCATTTAGAAAAGGCCAACTGAGATGTCAGGCATTTCTTCACAAACATAGTGGCATATCTGACTTCATAATGCTACTAGTCACATGGTAAAGGACTTTTGTATGTTTTTTTCTTCTAAAAAAATTATAATAAGTCTTTTTCTTGAAATTATGATTTTTTTTTTTCACAATGGAACTTAATACTCTCCAGCATTTCAACAATCTTGGTCTAAGTAGTGTATTAACACTACATAAATACCTGAATTTTTTAATGGAAAATCAAACATATTTTACCATTGATAACAATAACTTCTGCTAAAGGATGATATCAGCCTACTGACAAAAATGAAAGATGGTGAGTTATGAAAAAAAAATATAACAAGGACAAGGAAGTGGTAATTAAAAGCAGACATATTAAAATGAAAGGCACACTTTTCAGCAGTAATATTAATCACCATTATAATATATTCCTAAATAAAGTCTCAAGGTCTCTACCTCTGAGTTTGTCCAAGACTGCTGTTTTCCTGGAAGATTTGCCACTGTGTGTATTTCTGGGTGTCAGTGGGAGGGCCTGACAGAAACCATAGGGTGTGGGAGGACACTGCTCTGGGACAGGTGGAATGAGAGGCAGGAATGGGAGGCAGGTATTCAAGCTCAGCAGTAGGATGGGGAGGCAGCACAGAGATCCTGAGTCCCAAGAAACATAGAATGGAAACTGCTGTGCTAACCCCTGTTCAGCAGCCCCCCACTTCACAGCCCCCCACTTCACAAGCCACCCTCTTCAGAGAAGGGATGAAGAACATCTGCAGCTTGCCTGGGATTCTGCTCTGCCATGTTGTCCTGGTTTATGACAAGTTAAGGGGTGGACACTACAAAATGAGCCAACTCCCCATTAGTTTTATCTAATCCCTTTCCACCACTGAGACAAGAATGTGAATAAATACAAGGCAAAAAAATAGCAGTTTACAAAAAAAACCCCAACAAAATAACAGCAGGGAAGCAAAACAACAGTAATAGTCACTAGTTACAAAGTAGTTGCTGAAATCTCCCAGACTCTGGGAACAAAGAGAAACTCAAAATGGTGGAGAAATGATGCATTCCTACAAACACATGATAAACTTACTCAAAAAATTCTGATCCTTTGACAGATTTCTCAAACCAAATAAGTTATTACCAAATAAGTTATTACCATATATTATTTCCTTTTTCTTTTTATAGAAACTTTGATATTGAATTTCTTGATATAACTTTCAAACATTAGACTCTGTTGAACTTGTAGGTTCCTGAAAGCTGATGACTGACATCAGTGATGAAAGATGGTAAATGGTGTAATTATAATTCAGAAGTGTAATGCTACAGCTAGGATATGCTAAAAAAATTACTGTGCCTCCCAATTAACTTTCAGTAGCAAAGAATAAGATTGTTTATTAAAAGTTGTAACAGAAATTAATTTGTCTCTTTTTTCTTCAAAAATTAATGGTGAAAATCAATTATCTTTGCAGAAAAATTCAAGATTCATGTTTTTACCAATCAAAAAAGGTCTGATTATACCAAAGAAACAACTAAAAATAGGACAGCAGATCTAAACCAGCATTTTTTATTAGCTTTGCTAGAACAGAAATAGAATGAACAGCAGCACACTGCAGAATAACCGAATGTTTAACCAGTCTGTTGCTCTGTCACAGAGCAGAGATCCAATTCCAAATAGAGGATATAAGTACCTTATTAACTATTACCTTAGCTAAAAATCTGTTTGCAGCAACCTGACTCAGAAAGATGGTTTGAGAAAAGGCTATAAGGTATTTTGCAGATTAAAACAAAACAAAACAAACAAAAACTATTTCTCAGTAGAACAGTAAGCATTGTCATGAAATAATTTATCTAGTTCCAATGTCAACATTATGGGTGAGCCTGTAAATGACTGTATATAACCTATACAAGGGAAAATGAAGTATAAGAGCTCTTTTTGGGGGACCATTCACACCTTGACTACCATCAGCATGTCAATGAAGCCTTTTCACATCCTTACCCACCTCCAGTCCATCCTATGCAACTGATGGACTTTGTTAGGGAACAGAAATCACAGCACGGAATAGGAAAAAAAACTCCCCTGTGCTAAAGCCAGTTTAGAAAGCCTGTACATTTTATAAATCATTTCTGGGGGATATATCCAAAAAAGCTTTTCTTAGATAAAACCATGCTAACAGTCATCAAGTTACAGGCTGAAATTTCCTCATAATTTGCCAAACTTCAGCTGATATTCCTGAGTGCTGGAAGGAAATTATTCAGCCAATTTTTATAGACAAACTTTTGTTTCCTCTTTAAGAAAATTCAGAGTTTAGCTTCAGCCTACTTATTTCAATAGCTCCTTGTCTTGCTTGTCTTATTTTCAAGGTTTGGCATCCAAGGGCTGTCATGCTGCTTCTTAATAATTTTGACATCTGGTCAGGTCATTTTTCAGAATTAAGTGACAAACAACTTTCACGTTTTCATTTTTTACCCTAGAAAAATAAATGCTGGAGCTTTCCTTTCATTTATGGCAAAAGCATTTCCACATCAAGATCACTCCTGCTGAACTGAATTGCAATGTGGCTGGGATACATCACAACATGCAACCCATACCAGAAAAAAATACTTCTGTTCTCAAGAAAGTTAGACATGCACTATATGAAATGAAAACATAAATCATGTGGCTTCTGTATGAATTTTGGAGCAAAATCCTGACCTATATTTCTAGAGGATTGCCTGCTGAACATGTGAGCTTGGTTTTTTTCTAATACAACTATGCAGACATTTGCAAGTAACTTGATGAACGGATGTATTTGGCCAAAAATTATCCCCATGATCACAAATGAGGATAGAACCACCACACCTTTATAAACTGTGTTTGCTACTAGTGATCAAGACAGCTTATGGATTCAGCCTATAGACCCAGGTCATAAAATTTGATTCACTTGTGGCAGCCATATAATCACTCTGTTTGAGTTGATGTGGTCACATTTCTGTGCTAATACCATACTTTCAAAGAAACAATTAGCAATGCATTTATTTATCATCTTAAGATATTCCAAAAAGATGGATATATATTTTAATATGAATCCCCTTAGTATTTCTGTCCAGAGAGAAGTTTGGGACCCTCCGAAGTGCTGCCATTCAAACCAATCAGTATCCTTGCAACCATCTCCCTGTGTCATGAGGTTCACTCAGCTCCTAAGAAGAGCAAAGCTGCTATTCATCATGAGAAAACATCTGCAATCTATTCTTGTATAATTAGCACGCATTTGGAATGCTGTAGATACTTTTATTTCTGTGTAATTTCTATGCTAATGCTGAAGGCAAAGACCAAACTCCTCACTGCTCACTTTCTCCCCATGACTGAGGCTTCTCCTCCAGCTCACCTGGGAAGGGGGAAAGCAACAAGGGAGGCAACAACGTGGTTGGGTCTTTTTCAGCATGAGAAGTAAACATCCACAGGGCACAGTGGAGCCCTGACCTCCTAACCCAGGGCCACGTTGCTCCTTGACAATCAGGTCACCACTGAGACATCTGGCATCTTGACAACATTCTTATGAATAAACCAGTTTCTTGCACTTCTGGAAAGTGGAAAGGGAGTCTTTTTAAAGGAAGAAAGAACCTTTCTTTCTCTCAGGCTTGCTCTGTTTCTAAAAGAAAAAAATTCAGCCTATTATAACACCATGTAAATCCCAGTTTTCTTTCCTAAATGGTAATTACAATCAGCGTAATTCATACTATTATTTTGACTGTGTGACATTAAGTTAAATTCTTTTTCAGTTAATTTATTGTTTGTTACTGATCTCTAGTGCCCTTCAGACACTCTTGAAAATTATTATTTAGGTCTCTATTAAAATATTTTGATGAATAAAACTGCTGAAGTACTAGCTGATGACCACCAGCTATATTTTAAGCAGAAACAGGCTTGGGGCTTCAGGGGTTTGTTATATTTAACATGACTGGAAGAAACTGGAACAAGGATAATGTTGAACAAGCTTTCTAATGCTCTCTAATCTTGTGAGTCAAAATAACACTGCCTACATTGCTTTACACATAGACACTGTTTTGGAAAGCTCTTGTCTGATTGCTGTATTAAATTATGGAAAAGCTAGATTAGTAGAATCATACAAAGGTGTTTGTTCATATCTCTGCCAATGCAGTGTGGTTTTTAAATCCTTAATACTTTAAGTCCCACATTGATTGTTGTAAAGCAAGGTGAGATTGTGTACATTTCACAGTGTAAAAGATACAGCTCTTGTCCTGACATCCTTTCAAGCATGGGAATTCTGGTGCCACCAAACTCTTGAACATAATTGCATTAATTTTGATAAATTAGAGCTTGAGATAAGAAAAGATAATTTATTCTTAGGAGAGGGGGAAAAATAAAGAAAGAAAAAAAAAAAAGATTGCCTTATTTTGGATTCAAAATGGATGGAACCAATTTGAGAGGAAAATATTTTAAATTGGAATTAGAGTATCCACAATCCCTGTTAAGAGGCATATCTCAAATATCAGCCATGAGAAATAGTTATAGTGGCAAACTTTTGAAAACAGCTGTGGAAAAAATCAGTTATCTAAATCAAAATCAGAAATTGCAGATAATTAATAATACAGCAGCTAGTTTTAGCTTGGTGATTTTTCCTCATCTGTGTTCAGGCTGCTGCTGAAAACCATTCTCACCCCCTGCTCTGAATTGCAGGAGATCAAAGATTTAATGACATTACCAACATACATTACATTGCAGAATTTCTGTTTCACAGCGTGTCAGCTGTACTCACTCAGCCCTCTCCACATCTTAGCTAAGATTGTGCCTGTAATAATATACAGCTTGAAAATAATATTAAGGAGCAGATTTAATCATAGTTAAATTTCAAAACTAGAAGTTGTCTGCTTATCTGAGTGTTTCTGGACTGCACTCTAGATCAGCGTGATCTGTGTTAAAGATGAACAGGAACACTTTTTGCTATGACAAGATCAACTGAAGTAAGGGAATTGAGAGAATGGGGTTTATTTGCTCTAATTTTCCTGAAAGCAAATAAAAGCATGCTTTATGTAACTAAAATTGCTTGTGAATGTCTATGTATTTTCATAAAGCTAACAGCTTCCTTGTTAACTCACTGTTTATATAAATGGACATGTGTACTTATGTAGGACAAAGTCAGTAGTTTAATGTTATGTTTTCTTCTGCACTACAAGAAAGGCTTAAAGAAACTGAACTATTCTTAAGGGAGCACGTCAACAGTGCAGTGTCAAATATCATCACATTGTGACTAATGCTCCATTTTGCATCTTAAATATTTTTAACTTTTTTTTTTTTTTTTTTTTTTTTTTTTTTTTTTTTTGGAA
>VZRH01008195.1:1095176-1129211 GCA_013397555.1 Urocynchramus pylzowi
TTTTTTTTTTTTTCTCTGTGAAGTTAGGTTTCTGAGTGGGCACTTCAGAGCAAATATAAGCTTGTATGCTTCAGTGCAGTTCAAAAGTGCTTTTTTCTCCTCAAATCCCCTCCCACTGCCTCTTTGCCATCCCCTCAGAGCCTGAGCTTCTCATGAAAGAGACTCCCTGAGTCATTTAACACCCTCCTTTGAGAAGGCTCAGCCTCTATCACCCTATACGTGTGAAACAGCACCAAGATACCCTCCTCCAGATGCACTCTACACAGGCAGCCAGAGGAATTTAATCTCCTGCTTCTGGGAGTCTCAGAAAATGACTCACCTATTTCTTTACCCCTTCTTTTTACCTCTCTTGCTCTTGGTGTGCTTTTCACCCAGCAATGAGTTCATCGGGGTAATGCTCACAAGTTGCACACAAGGTTGCAAAAAAGATCCCCTGGGCTTGACAGGTCCTTCAGGTCAAGAAGTCCCTCTCTGGAAAAGCAGCAGGAGACCATACATCACAACAACTCCATTGCAGTGGCAGGCAATGAATGGAAACACAATAATATTGATAGAATATGTACGAAGCTGATGATGTTCTCTCTTCTGGGGCCACAGCATTGGTGAGATGTCACTGACAAACTACCAGGAGTTGCCACAAAGCTCTGACACATTGATTTTCTGAAGCTGGGGTCTCCAGCTATATTTCTAATAAAACAAAAGGTCTAGGGGTTCTTCCTGCACACTTGGGAGCCAAGCAGCTCAGAACTTATGCTGCTTCATTTTAGCCCTGCAAACTACCCAGAGCTCTTGTAAAATACGAGCTTATTAGGGGCAAAATTGACAGTGAAGGTATTTTCTGCAGCTAAGCTTACAAGCCAAAATGTTTATTTCTAAAAAGATGGGGGGAAGAGCAGGGAAAGTGAGCTAAAAATATGTGGTCATGTTTTCTCCATTGCAAAGAGCTGCTTAATAGAAAACTCTGCAGCATAAGATTTAATCCCTCTCTGATGTGCAGCCTCACCTAACATTTTAAGATGCAAGATTTCAGAATGCAATTTTATTTTCTTTCTGAAAGATTTCCAGATTCATTGGAGACAAACCAGCTTGCCTATATACTGAAAGACTTAAAAGTTGAATTTCTAACTCGACACAACTTCTTCAACGTTATAGTTGTGAATGAAAGAAATGCAATTAGCATGTGAAAATTAAAACTGGAATACAGCAGTGTAAGGATTTGACACCTTTGTCTGTGCTCTGTGATGATATCTCTGCTGCTTTGGCAAAGTTGACTATTGACTACATTTCAGTGACATTCTCTTTGAAAATATCCTGTCTAGCCATCTCCCTGTGTCATGAGGTTCACTTAGCTCCTAAGAAGAGCAGAGACATTCCAAGCCTCTCTGACACTTTGATTGTGCCCCATTGGCAGAATAAAAAATGACTAAGGAAATCAGACTATCGCTCTGTTTCTTCACAGGCATGATTTTACACACACACATGTATATACAGGTTTATTTTTTAATAAAGCAGGCTCCAGAAGGTAGCTGAGAATGAAAATGCAGCTGAAAAAACAGCTGCCTGAATTGGAGAGGGTCAAAAGACAGAGGAACTCTAATACAGGCCAACATATTTGAGACAGGAAAAAAAAAGGGAGTCAACAAGTGCCCTTAGTCATGTTCTTTTGGGAGAAAAAACTATTTGCCCTGTCAAAAGGTGGGGAAGAGCCTTCTTCTATCAAAATCATCCAGCCTCAATTTCCTTAATCCAGAATACTAGCATGCCCTTGAGTCAGTATTGGCCTAGTGCTCTATTTGAATAAAATTTTACAGGCTCAAAACAATATTCCATGATCACTCCTGTGACACCAGAAAAGTCTTTACTTGCTGAGCATAAACACATCGTCAGCAGTCCTTTGATGGAAATAGATCTGAAACTCTGGAGCTGCAGGAAGATCAGTACTTCAGGGTCCCATACTCTCAACTAGCAGTGCAAGATTCGTATCAGGCTCAAGGCAGAAAACCAGATATCTTCTTTTAGAGGAAAAAAAAATAAAAGAGTTTGTATCAAATAGGTCCTTGTTTTCAGCAGATTCTTCTTTTTCTGATAAATTCAGAATGCCCTCTTAGTAAGAAACACTGGTTGAGGGAAATGGAAACTTGAAGGAGCCAGAGAAATACTGAATGACAATGGTATGCTCAAAGAACTTTCTTTCAAAGGAAGCTCATAAAATATGTATCCCAGCTGTTCTTTACTTTCTAATCAGATTTTATGATATAATGAAACTTCATCCAGAAAGACACTTGCTCATTCATGTGGTGGTTCTGTCAAAAAAATGGGGAAATGCAAATAATGGGAAAAGATCAGCTTAATCCATTTCAGCTTAACTGTGCAGGTGAACTCTGGAGGAAATGATATTAAACTGAAATCTGTGAAATTTTTGGCTCTTGAAAAATGTTCCTTTAGACAGCAAACATTTGCTGAAGATTACCCTGTATTGTTGATACTGCTAATTAGCAAACAAAACACTCGGGTTGTGCCACCACATCTGGCCCTTCTATTTACTGAAAACATTAATAACCATGCTGCTGTCCCCACTCCTAGTGGGATTTAGTGTCATGTGCCCTATGTTAAATGCTGTAGAGCACAGCAGCACCTTCCCCTGCAAGCAGCAGGCAAAGCCAGCCTGTCACTCTGGGATTGCTTGTCCTGGTGGCACTGGGTTTGCAGAGTGTGCCAGATTTAGTCATGTATACGAGCATCACCTTGCTGACAGCCACAGGGAGGTATTCAGGGCAATTAGAATGGTAATCAAGTATTGACATCACCTCCTGCTCAGCCCATGTTATTCAATATAAAAATAAGCTCAATTAGTTCTGCGTTCAGAGTTTAGGTTCACATTAAGTTGTGGAAGTTGCAATTAATTCGGGCTTCTCATTTTGGTAGGTTTTAAAAAAGAAAAGAGAAGCATTTGGGTTTGTTTTTACTTTTTTAATAAGAGTACAATTTACTCTTAAGGTCAGAAGTGTGACATATGTTCTGTCTTGTGTTACAAAAATAATGATGTATCGGGTCATCTGAGATATACAGGGCTGAGGGGAAATAAGCAGAAAGCAAGACAGAGAGACAGCTCCTGGCTTGCTGTTGACATGATTCTTTCTGTGCAGCCATCATTAAAATGCCAGGCTGCTAAATACCTCAGAAAATAAAACCATGCACTAAAAAGAATTATTTATTGGTTTGGATTGCAAAACAAAACCCTCTTGTAGAACAGGCATTTAAAATAACTGTTTTGATATTCAGGCAGCACCTAGCAGTGAGACAGCTTGTCAATGCTTCCTTTATAAAACACTCATTTCTTAAAAAGCATCACATTTCTTGTCAGCTAAAAAGAAAAATGGTTAAATCAGCTTGTCTATTTTTGAAATGAAGATCAGCAAAAATCAAATCAAAACAAAACAAGATGTTTCAACTATTTTCAAGTTCTATTTATGCTTCTTCCTAGCAAAGAAAAATCCTATCTTCCAAAGGAAAATCCAGGAAAGCCCATATTAAAAATAATTTCATTTAAAATCTAATATTGATACTTAAGCTGTTTAGTAAATGACTTTAGTTGGCTCAAAGGATGGACTGTGAATAAGTATTAATTTTAAGAATTAGGGAGACATCAGCAGTATTATTTCCCATTGTTTTTTGGGAAGCACATTGAGGAACACGTTTTCCAAGTCATCCTTTCACTTTCCATACAGAGCACTCAGTTTGCAGTGGCATTTTCACAGAGGCAAAACAGCCTGCAGATAGGTGTCTGATTGCCCCGTACCCCCCAAAGTGGGCAGATTGCTCACGTAGCAGGCTAATTTATTCCTCTCCAAATGAAGTGCTGCAGACCAGACTCCAAGAGAAAGAGAAATGCTCAGCACCTTACTCCATGAAATCAATGAGACTATTTACAGGGCAAGAGTATAGGCAGACAAGAGAGTTTTTGTCAGGTGAATTGCTCCATCAGCTGAAATGCTTGGATAAGGAATCAGCATGATCTTGCTGATGTGCTCCAACCCAGTGCACTCTGAGTGAATTGGTACACTGCCCATCCTCCATTGAAACATTTTCAGTAGTGATGCACATGTTTGTTTAGAAATCTGCTCTTTAATTCATTGGCCTTAGTGTTCAAAGCAGCACTAAGCCATTAGGGCTGCATGAGCATGAGAAGGGAATCAGGCCACCAGTACTTCTGAAGGAAAGTGATAGCTGAGACTAAACAAATACAGCATCCCACAGAAAATTCCTGCTCCAGAAAATATTTTTAGAAGCTGCCCATCACGTGTCTCCCCGTACTGAGACAGCCCTGGAAGCGCCTGTTTTACCATAGGTCATACCTGTCTCTAAAGGCCAGGCCTGACAGGCTGGATGCTGATACCAGGCCAAGAAATGGAAATCTGTGGGGCTTTCTTTTGCTTCTTTTAGACTGATGACCTTTCTGAAGCCTGATACGAGATACAGGGTATTGATGTTTGGGGTTTGCTCGCTGTGATTTTATGCTGCCTATCTGTAAAACCTTCACGGAGTAACTTCTGTTGGCTAAGTGTGTTATATATTTTGGTACAAGGAGTGTAATGTGATGTAAAGTACATCATTAGGAAATAGTTGCACCCATTTAAAAACAGCTCAGGTGATGGCAAGCAAAAAACAAAGGAGAGAACAAGAATGCACTTCAATTTTACCACAGTCTTCCAATGAAATGTTTGATAAAAATATGAGACAGATTCCTCAGGTTGTTAGTGTGTTTTCATAACAACCATCACTCCTGTAGATTCCATCAGTCGTTGTTTGCCTATGGAAAATGAAGAAGAATTATAGCTTTCAACACAGATTAGAGCATAAAGTAGAAAAGAACAACAGATGCTCAAAAAAACCCAAACTGAAAAAAACAAACCCAGAAAACAAAAAAAAAACCACCAAAGCAAAACAAAACAAAACACCTAAAACTGCTTCCAAACAACCAAACCAAAGCATGTCCATCTAAAATTCCAAAGCAAAAGAGGACACTGATTACAGTAGGTCAGCCAAATAACTGAGCTTGGGAGTAAGAGCCATAGATAAATATTTCCCAGGGTCTCAGTTAAAGTCATTTAGCAAGCAGGTGATTTTAAATCCCATCTCTTCAGGTGCCCTCAGCAGCACCAGGCAACCCCATAAATGAGAAAATGAGTCTATGCTTTTTCTCCAGCTTCCTTTCCACCAAATCATTATAATGACTGCAAAGTAAAGTTCTAATATCTGTGGAGCAGACCATTTTTCTCCCTGAGAAATATCTGCAGTCTACTTCTCATTTCCAGTCCCAGGAAAGAAGGAGAAGCAGCCACTCCAGGAACATCCCTGTTGAGATTCCTGCTCCCTAATCCCTATCAAACCCATGTCTTGACCTGAATTTCATGCCCCAAACATAGATCTGAATATTTAAAGACACAAAACACAAGAATTATCTAAGGGAGTTACCTAAAAGCATGCATCTGAAAGCAGGTTAAGGAAAATCTCTAAGCTGGCAGGTAAAGATGAGGCACTTGAATCATTATTTATTGTCATGTAGGTTTATGACACTGTCTTGATATTAAAACACTTCATAGATGATATTTAAATGAATATGGTGTTATTATAATTACATGTAGGCTATACTTGTGAAATATTAGAATTTCTCGTTTGAGCTACTTTGTGTATTTGTGAAATTGGGAGGTGGGGAAGATGTGTGACTATTTCTAATTACCTGCATCCTTTTATTATTTCATATGAAAGATTCTTTTGTACTGGAAATTTATTTGTCAGTTTGTTGTTGAATCCAAATGTCTCCTTTGCATTTTTGAGCTGATAAATCCACATGACAGCACACTGCTGGGCACACATTTGAAAATAGCATAGCCATCCATGTGTGGGGGCACATTTATGTGAAGGTTATAAACCTTCTGATCAACCCAAAGGCAATTAAATCAAGTGTACTGCTGGGAAACATGGCCATGCTACTTCTTGAGCTGCTCTGGCTTGTACAGACTCACTGCAGGTACTTGCAGAGTGATCCCACTATTTCTGGTTCTGGGCTACTCTCTGTCTCCTATATTGTGGTGTCCAAAAGCCTATTTCTCCCTGTTTCTGAGTTCTGAATAGAAAAGTAGTGTCATTTGTAGCGAGCCAGAAGCACAGCTAGGGGCCGAGGAAGAGGGCACTGGAGGCAGTAAGTCAGTGAAGAAAACAGCACGCTTTGGTGCTCTTGCCTGAAGCTTTGCTGTTGTCACTAATTTCTGCCAAGCAGAAGGTTTAACTCCAGAGAAGGTCCCACCTAATCTCACCACATTTCTGTCATTGCTGCCACAGCTGCACAGTGAAGTAAGGTGGCACAAAACACAACTGAGCTAAAATTTGTTCTACCCAAGGAGCACCATTTCTTGCTGTGGTTCAGTCAAATCCATTACTCCTAAATAAAAGGATGTCCAAGAGAGGATCCCTAGTGATGTGAAAGCACTGGCAAAAATGGCTGGCAGAAGACAAGGGGACATTGCTGTTTACACAAGGGTTTGTACCACCAGTGAATGAAAATTTAATGAAAACATTGATTTTCGAAAATGTTTTGTTTTTATCTGATCCATGGAAAGAAAGCAGTTTTGACTACAAACCAAAACAGATACTCACTTCATTATTATTTTAGGCCTTTTCTTGCATTTTAGTCACTTTCTGGGAGAAAACACGTCTGGAAGAGGACAAGTTTTGGATTATTTACCAGAAGGGAACTAATCCTTTTCATTCAGTGCCAAGTCGTTGTAAGTTTAATATACAGCAAGGAAATAATTTTGTATCTGTGGCAAGTAGTCTCTACAATTAGATGATTCAGAAATTTTCCCTGATTAATTTACACAAAAGATTTAACTTATTTAGTTTAACTTTTAAAAGGAACTGTTTTCCTGAATTCCCATTTCCTGGTAGCAATTTGCAAATGCTACTTTCTAACACCCACTTTAGTACCATTAGGTATTAAAAGAGTCCATCCCAAATGCACTGCGGCAATATAAGAGTATCAGCTTTTGTCTTTGTTCATCCAGCTGTCATTTTTAAATATGACTTTGTGAGTCCCAGGTCTTCTTTGGTACCAAAAAACATTGCCTGATTTTATTTTTTTTTCAATTTTTTTTCTTTCTTGCTTGCTACTGACAAATATGAAAGTCAAGGAATAATTAAAGCACAGACTGGAACAAAAATAACCTCCTAGTAAACAAGTGTGCTCAAGCAAAATAAATGATAATTTATTTTACACGCAGAGATTAAAAGAGCTTGGCTTGTTCATCTTCTCAAAACAATAACTAAGAAGGGATATGACTGTTCCCCATAAATATATCTGGGTATGTAAACATGAAGGGAGAGAAAAATTGCTTAAGCAACCAGTAGAATATTGGCACAAGGACAAATGAGTATAAACGAGCCATGAATTAATTACAGTGAGAAATTAGGATAAGTACCTGGAAAGAGAAGAGCTGCTTTCAGGGTAATTTATGGAAAAATGAGCTGCCCAGTTGCTCTGTATTCACCATGAAAAGGAGCATGTTGGAATTATTCCTCTTCTCAAAGCTCAGGTGTGGGAATGCATGGCTGTGCATACGTTCTGACATGTATCCCATTAGAGAACTATAAAGTTTTACTTCATTTGGCATACAAAAAGGAAAAGATAAGTGAAAATTCTCATACCATCTCATTTTTAGAGAACTACTTTTAGATTCTGTGGAGTCAGACATTTAATAACTTTTCCATAGTGGAAGAGAATGAATTAGGAGCCTGACCCTGGAATCCCACACCATGAAAATCCCACTCTGTCCACACACTTCCCCAAAACTGAGAGCACTCCTTTCCCCGAGAGGGAAAACATGCTCTAATCCAAAATATAAAACAATAAAAATTTTATCCTGGCACACCCAAGAGCTTTTGGAGAGTTTATGCTCCCCCAGGAAGTACAAGCCCTTGTTTTTCCCTACCATGAAGCATGCTTGAGCTTTTTTCAAACAGCTAGGAAAATTAGGGGGTTTTTTTAACAAATATTTCTTAAGCTTGATTTTTTATTCCCTATGCATTTGTAAACTCTCTATAAATGGATTTTTAAAATGACAGTGCTCATCCTAGACTTCAAATTATTCACAAACATGCCCAATAAATAATTCTTGTTCTGCCGACTATTTGTAAAATGCATATTTATCTGGAATTGAAAATTCATGCTATGCAGCTAATTAGCCTTCTCAGAGGGTTTAAGCAAGCCTGTAGGGTGCCTAGGGCTTCTCCCAGTTCTCGGCACAGGGCTTTGCATTCCCCCTAACTGAATTTACATTTCCAAAATTTTTGGACCATTTTATCTGGAAATCATACCCCTCCTCCACCCCCAGCCTTCTACTTGTATCTCAGTACAGTATTTGTTTGTTTTGATCAATCTCTCCTAGAATAATGAAATGCACTTGTGCTCCCTCACTAAATTAAAGCCCACTTAAATCTGTATCTTAAAGACAGTTTAGAAAAACAAGTTAGCCAGCAAAAAACCAGTATAAAGAAAGTGGGGGTCTGCCATTCAGCTTTCTTGTTAGATGCTCATCTCTGAATTCAATTTTCTCCATACTTACCTCTTTAGGCTTATTTTTCTTTATTTCTGAACACCCTGGGCATGTTTAGATGTACAAAATTTAGACCTCTTGAAATGCAAAGAGTCTTAGCTGCTGTTTAGCATGACTACTATTCTTTCAATAGCTATTCCATTTATTGATAATACTTCATTAGGTTACAATGAAAAAATAAAATAGATAACTTATAAAAAATGAAGAAAATTTTGTTCAGTTCCGTAATCTTAGAAATCACACATGATATTCAGATAAAAATTCTCAATTTTGCCTGCCAGGAGATACTAAACATCATATAGGAATGACTTTTGACTCTTTTCTCCCTCATAATTTTCATCAATATTCAGAAAATTCATTCGTCACCATCTTTCACTTTTCAAGAAAACACAAAGTCTTTCAATTGCCAAAGTTTGCTAGAGCAATTTTGTCTTGAGAATTTTTAAAGAATGCTTTGAAGAGTGACTTTGAGTGGAAAGCTCTGGGACCTGTCAGATCTTCCAAATATGTTACACTTTTGTTGTGGTATTACCACAAATATGTGGTAAATATTTGGCTGACAATCCCTTGAACAGATCTCCACTGCACTGGAATTTGGTCAGGATTTAAAGTCATTGACTGATATTTAGGAGTATCATCATCAGCCATGCTCAGTTAAGCATACAAAAATGAACTCTTGCTCTTCAGAGAAATCAGAGGTTCTATCAAACAAGTAGCCACGTATGCATCTAATTGTTCTAACAAAAGCTATTCAAATTTTATTTCAGAGAAAATGAACGACCTTTCAGATCACCTGGGTCTATATCAAAACATTATTGCTGTCAAATCTGAATCCTGCCTTGGTAAGGAAAGTAGGACCAAAGAAACTGAGAAAGTTCTAGGTTTAGGAACACCTTCTCAGCAGGGTGTGTTTACTGACATTCCTAGAAATACAGAACTGCCTTTAAAGACAGAGCTGCTGACCAGCAAATCTCATGTAGTTTCACCTAGAATTGAATACTTGCTTTTAAAGGTGCTACTTTAAGGAATGAGTCACAAGGTAGAAGCTTAGATCACCTGAACAATATAATTACTGAGAAAGAGCAGACTGAGAGCACACAGACTACACGGCGCTTTATTTCTGGAGCTGACAAAAGCTGCAATTTGTTATTTAGTTAAACCTAGCAGATTAATGACCTACCAAATTAGGGATGCTGTACACTGCATCAAAGTCACAACCAACTTATTCAGATCCCTTACTTATTAAATCAAATCCATAATGAGCAAATCACACACACCACTAGCAAAACACATTCCCTGATCCACCACACTGAGCTGCTAATCAGTACCTTCATCCCAACCATGGACTTCATTGTGCTGAACTCATGCAGGACAGCTGGGGTAAGTTCCTTCAATGTAAATATGTTCTCCTTAGAAATATGTTCCACAGTTATGTGTCATTCCTAAACTAATCTATGGAAATAAACTGCAACTCTCATCGATGGCTACCTGTATCATGAGAATATAGATTATGAAACCCAGCATATCCTCACTTTGCAATCAAATACAATATCACAAAATCTCTGAGGAAGCTGCAAAATATATTTTGACAGGTTAAGCTCGCTGGTCTGTATAGCACATGTATGCAGACTTTGATGTCAAAAGATTTTAGGTGAGGTGGAGAAGAATCAATATTTCCATACACAGCCAGCACAGAACCTCATAGTAGCTGTCCTTGAAAGCTGAGCTCTGGAAGAACAATTTCCAGGATTAAAAATTTAGGTGCAATATTAATACTGCAGGCTTGGTCTGATTCTTAATTTTTGATTTGGAGTCACAGACAGGCAATTAATTTAAATTAGGTGGTATCAGAAGGGATGCTGCTGTAGCAGATTTCTCATCTGTTAATTTAGAACTGGCAGCAATGGTATCCAGTCAAGTTTATTTTAATTTACAGGCATCTTCAGCCTTCTGCTCAGAAGGAAGATCAAATGTGGAATTGATCAGACTTTTTCAATATTGCTTTTTCTTTTCCTTTTAATTCTGCAGCCTTACTTCCAAATGCCTGATACACAAACACAAACAGGTGAAATGTCAGAAGCAGTAAAATTCCAAGATTGCTAAAACTAATCAAGATCTTAGTATGCTTGGTAGTGGTAGAATTTCTTCCCCTTTATTAATAATCTTTCTATAGTCTGTAGCTGGGGATCCTTTTAGTTTGAACATTTCTTATTAAAAATATATTCTCACAGCTACAAGAATGTATTCCATTATTTGAAATGTACTTGAATTTATTTTTTTCAAAATTACATATCTGTTCAGACAATGGGTAACATTAGAGGTAAAAAGTGGATCATGATATCCTATTTATCTGCATTTGATGTAGCAGATGGTAATTTGAATTCTGTATATGAGGTACATGTCACTAGTTTTGTAGAAAGCCACATCTGTGTCCAAGGGTTTGGTCTACTGCTGAACGAAGTAACTTGCCTCAGCATCCTGCTCAAAAGATTGCTTGTCTTAATTTACTCCAGCACCCTCAGCAGACAAGAAGAGCCTTGCACAAGCAGTCTGACACATTAAGAAACTATTTTCTGACTTGCTGTTCATCTTTCAAATGTTATCTGATTTAATCCTGCCCATAGAGCAGGTTTAAATATGCAACATTGCCAAGAACTCTGAGTGGCCTTTACTGACCTGAGCCCCTGAGTTGCTCTGCACCCATCTTACATCTTCTCATATGAAGGAGATGGACTTTGCTAGGACAAAGCTGGCACCCTTCCAGAATTTTAGTGCATGTCTTGTAGAGAAAGAGAGACATGAGGCTGAAGGAAAGAGGGTCAAACTCTCATCCCCAGTCCTGACTGCAGTTTAGGAGAACTCCAAGACCACACATCTTGCTTGCCAGGAAAAAGAGTGACAAAAAGATATTCAGAGTAACCTTTTGTCAAGACTGAACCCCTTTAATAGGAAGACAGACTGAGAAGAAATAGAATTAAATTCTCTCTACCACTGTTATTCTGCCCCAGGCAGCAGAATACCAAAACCCAATCTGGGAATTCCTAAAGCTTCCTGTAAAGAGAGGTTTCAGTTTTATAGGAAGGCAACAAAGGTACTACAGCAAACTGACATTGTTTTGAGGCACTAATTTTTACTTGTAGCCTTTTGTGCTATTTTTGTCTTTACTGGATAAGAATTTGCCTTGACTGTGCCACTTAAATTGACTAAGATTTATTACATTCTCCTAGCAGTTTCTTTAATGGGCCTTCAGAGCATTATGTAAAAATTGAGCAGGCAGAAGAGTCTGCTCCAGAGCTGCACAAACAGATGTCTGGCAGTATCCTTCCAAGCCCCTATCCCCTGTTGGAAATATCAGAGCTGCAATGTCCACTCAACAAGACTGTCAAAGTCACCTCTCCTCAGCAAGGACAGCAGGACATAGCTTTCACGGAGCCGCTCCAGCAATAATAACATCAACCCCAAATTTAGGCTCTTGGGTAGCAAGGCAAAAAGCCAAGTGGATACAAATGTAAGGGAGACAAAATTCCACAGTTGTGACTCTCTGCTGGTTTCAGAGGGAGAGATATCACCAACCTAGATTTCTATGAGAGTTTTTTTTGTTTTTTGGTTTTTTTTTTTTTTTGCAAAGTTAAGAGCGTGTTTTACTGAATTCCTTAGAGATTAGGGAAATGTTCTAAAAAGCACTAAATTACCTAAAGGACTTAATATATTTTTTAAAAAAATTACCTTTACTACTTAATGATCCAACCTGTTTTAAAAACTACGTATCATACTGCAATATTACATATATACAGTCAAAATAACTCACTTATCTTCCATGTCAGTGCTGGGAAAGATATCTTCTACACAAAAGCATGCATGCAAAGGGAGTTATTAGATAGTCTAATGAGTTCAGAGGACAGAGAAAGTGTGTATCTCTTAAATGACACCTTAAATAAGGAAACCACATGCTTAAAAGTGATCCTGGTGAAGGACTGAAATTACAAATCAGATAAGCAGAAAAGGATTTATTACATTGTTTACTGAAGAGAAAGTTGCTATCAAAGTATCAGATGATAGATGATGGAGGTACTTCATTCACCAAATATTTGGGAATATTATTTCTGTGACTTTTAAACTGGCTTTGGGAATTAAATCTTCATGTGTGTTACTTAGCAGCTCTTTTATACATCATACAATTGTTCTTCAGTGGTCTTGTTTTATTATGTATATTTTCATGTATTGTACAATTTCAAAAGAATTCTATGACATAAAACCCCCACACTTGTTGAACTCCCAACTCTTTAGCGTGAATGAGGACAGTAGAACACAGCTCAGAATAAAAAGATGGATAAATAGTTGATATACTAAATTTCACACAAGTGTATAGAGCTCAGTAGGAACAATCCCTGGATGACCCTTCTTTTAAAATTTAACCACTTTGGTGCTTTTTTTATTAAAGAAATATTCTCACAGAATCCAACCTTAAATAGTGATGCCACAAACACTTTAAAACTGTAGAGCTATTGGAAACTTTGATCTGAAAGGAAAACCTCTTCATTAAACTCTCTGAAATCAATTAAAAAGTAATAAAGAATCCTCCTAGTGCATTCTATACAAATACAGATTAAAGGAACAAAGAAATTGCAATGTTCTGTTGTTTTAAGACTGCAATACTAATTGGCTAAAATTGAGCAACTGAATACCTAGGTACAGTTATTCAAAATATATTGTTGCCTTTCCAAGTTATTAGGTGATTAAAAAAATGTATCAGACAGTCTTAGAACCACATTAAGCTGCTTTAGGCTATCTCTAGAGACAACTGAAAGATAAATACTCATATTTCAGCATATGTACACATGTAAATAAATAATACAGTTACCCTTGTATATGAAAGAGCTCTATATTTGAACAAAAATAATTTAAAAGCAGACGACTTTTGGGTTCTGAATGTATTTTATTTAATATTGATTTGGTGGAATGTACTTGTTCCACTGCTTTTTACATTTGATTTAGCAGATAGTAATTTTGATTCTGTTTGTGAGCTGCATAGCATGGTAAGTGAAATGGCTGATAAATAGGGATAATTCCTATTCAGCTGAATAGGAATTATATTTTATTTCACAATCCAATGTCTATTTAAAATATTCTTATTCAAAGGGGGAAAAATGTGTTTTAACATGGCCTGTTGATTTCATCACCAGCTATCTTTCTTTAAGATACAGTCATACACAGTAAGTATTTAATTACACTGTTTGCTCAGTTTTTCTCTATATATTTTAATGTCTCATGCATTCAATATAATTTTAAATTGAGTGACAAGTCACTCAGGCTCCATGATTGACTCAGGAGAGACCTGCAGTCAAATTCACAATGGAATGTAGGGTTCTTGTTACAGAGGTGGGAAGTCCACAAAGGCATCCTCTCTTCTGCAGCCCACTTCAGGGGAGGTGACAGATGGCAGCACCTTCCCCCTTTGCTTTGCACCACTACCCCAAAGTGCAATCACACAGCTGATGACAGAACCAAAAGGAAGAAGTTTCTCCACAGTTGCTGGAGAGATTGTGGAGTCTCCATCTATGGGCATACTCAAAAGCCAAAGGAACACAGTCCTGGGCAAATTGTTCTAGATGTGCTTGCTCAAGCAGGGGAGTTGGGCCACAAAGATTCCTCCCAGATCCCTCCCAGCTCAGCTATTTTGTGTTATTCTGTGCCTTGGTATGACTCCTAAAAACATCTGAACTCAGCCCCTGATGCCTGCTGGCAAGGATTCTGGGGCAAGGAATGATCCCAAACACTTCCCGTAGGATTCATCACCAAACAACACATCCTCACTCCAGAATATTGCCAAACACAGTCAGAAGGAAAAAAAAAAGGAACATTTCACTACAAACATCAACTGCAGGGCTGGGGAGGGCTGGTCCAGGAGTCATAGGGGTTCAGCTGGTGATGGGAAATCAGCAGCTGCAACCACAGAGTGAGAAAATACTGATGAACCCACAAAGGCAGGAATCGGTTTCCTTTCTTTGGGGAAAACAGCTAAAGAGAAGCTGTTTGTGGCCCAGAAGAGAGAGCTCTTGCTGGATAGAACTTCAGAGAAAGAGGAATTCTTATAGAAGAGAAGAAATGAAGAATAAAAGGAAAAAACTGTCAGGGCAGAAAATAGCATTTAAGAGGGATATCTCTGAAGAGACATTGGGTCAAAGGCCACAAACATTCCAGGTCCAACAAAAATACGTGAACTGGGAGGGCATCCCTCCACAGGAAGGTCAAGGGAACACAAGCTGATTTATAAGCCCAGAAGCAGTGAAAAACATAACAAAATGCTTGTAAGTTAACAGAAAAAGATTAAATGTTTCCTTTAACCTCCTCAAACTATTTAACGTGGTTTCTGAGTGAAATTACACTGCTCAAAGTGAACCAAGTCACTCCAAGATATTTCATGAGCCAAATCCAAGGTTTCCCAAGTTGTTTTAATAATATAAAAGTGTTTATAGTCTGACGAAACGAGTTTTATCTCTGTACCATAAAAAAAGCCCCATACAATGTCTGAAAGAGCAAAGGCACTGTTTGATGCATATTGCTCTGGGAAACCTGAGAGAAGCCCAGGGGAGAGTGGAAAAGCAGCAGTGATGAGAAGTGCACACAGTTATTGTAGTACAGCACACCAAAGCTATTTAAGAAGCCAAGTAAAAGCTTTAGCAAACAAGCCTGGAGGTTATGACAGCAGCCTTGGACCTGGAAAATATATTTTCCATGAAGCTCCAAGAGCTCCTCTACTCCTCCATCATGATTTGGAGGCAAAACAAAACTCATGAAAAGGAAATGAAGAAAATGAGCTTAAAAAAAAAATAAAAAAGGAAAAGAAAAACAAAAACATGGAGATTTGGTCCTTTCAATTCAAATGCTATGTTCGTCATGCCTTAGTTCCTTCTACACTATCATTTCAAGGAGAGATAAAGATAAAACACTTTAGTAGGCAATATGAGTACAAATCTGAAACACACTTCAGATCTGGGTTTTCAAAGATATCTATGGACAGAATAGCTACATTAAGAAAAAAAAAATCAGGTATAAAGGGCTTTCATATATCCCTTTTAAATTCTACAGTGCCATGTAGGTGATTTTCAAAGTCTTGCTAAAAGCCCACCTATATCTGTAACTACTGAAGATCCTTGGAGAACATGGGCCAACATTCCTTAGAGTCTTTCCAAAATGAAACGCAATTTCTTGTGCTACTGAGTTGGCAATTTTAATCCTTCCTGCACCAAAATAGGGGACCAAAAGCAGAGTTTAAATTAGTAGTATATCCCAGTTGTGGGATTCCATGTAAATAAACAGAACCCTGAAAAAATTCTAGTTGTTTTGAAATTTATACCAGAAAATCAAGTGGATTTAAATGATAGAAGAAATAAAAAATGTGCACTTTATCCAGTTGCGCTTCATTATGTTAAATTATGCAAGTTGATAGTGGAACTATAAAAATGTATCCCTCCCAAAGGCTTCTCCCCTAAGCATCCCCAAATAAGTCCTATGCAATCCAAAACTGCTTTTCTCCTGTATCCCATAATATGCCCCACAGCCCAGTGATGGGCCTGGAAGCAGCTGTCTGGGTATTATTTGGCCTCCCCCCCCTGCCATTGTCTCTCTGAGCTCCAGTGTGAGTGTACAGAAAAGTTTTTACCACATAACCTAGCAGATACCTTGAATAAATGTAATGTGAAATGCAATTATGCTTGACAACACAGATACAAAGGTCCAGTAAAGAACATTATAAATTCACATTGGCTACAAAATTATGTAATTGTATTTCTTTATTAATACTCTAAAAATGTCAGCACGGAGAAGTATTTAAATTGTCACAAATATAAATAGGTGTTGTGTATGTTCACACTTTCTCTTGTATTGTCTCCTGTATCCCTGGGAAGCTTTATTATTGCCCTAGACTGATAGTCACAGCAGAGACACCCTCAAGTTTTCACAAGTTCCCAGGAGGAATTACTCTCTCAGTATACTCAGAAGCACAGCAGTCAGGTCATCCCATTTTCAGCACAAAGTACTGCTTTTCTATATTTCTAATTAATTAATTTTGCTTTATTATTCACTCTATCAACTACCTACAATTTAAACCTGCTATCAGATCAATACAATTTTCCAATGTTCATTATTCAACTCTCAGATGCTTTTCCTTCCTTTCTATTTTTTCTCTGTGTTCCTTAGGTATATTAAGCACCTTGGAGATGCACTGTAAAGGCCCTTGCATACAACATAATTATTTTCCAAAGTTTATGTTTAAACTACCTTTCTTTACAGTACTAAGTAAAAATACCTGGAGCTGTAAATGCCAGAATAACTTTGAACAACTTCTGTGTCCCAGTTAGGTCACCCAGATCCCCTACAGATTTTATGATCACAAATACACCTTCATAAGTGATAACCACGACATATTTCTGTGATGTGCCACTTCTTTGGTTTGTGTGATGGCTATTAAAGTAAAATTAATTAAAGTTCACTTCAGCCATATCCCACAACCAGTTTAAAGAAGCTATAATGTTTTAACCCCCATAGGAAACATTTATTCTAGAATATATTGCACTGCAATGAAACTAAAGTTGTATATATAAAAGTATATACGTGACATTATATATATATATATATATATNATATATATATATGAATTTATATATATAATTTTATATTTCTTAATATATATAAATAATGTGTATGTGATGTAATGTGAAATATTTATACACATGTAAACCTCTAAACCCATCACCAAGAGGTTATACCACATCTCTGAGATGATTAATGGCTTTGGCAAATTTGACATTGGGTTTTGTCACAAGAAAATTGTATTAATATCTTTACTCAGGAGGCACACCATGTTTAGCCTCATTTATCATAATTACCTTAAGTTATTTCAACATTATAATGAAGGCTAGGGAATAAATTTGTTTATTTATTTTAGAAAAAATATTTTCCATGTGTCATCATGTCTGCTTTGCACTTGACCTTTTAATCAAAACATTCACAGCCATTTCTTTTCACTCCATATTTACTTACTGATTACTTTTGCCCAGGATTTGTGTGTTGCCTGAGTGCTGAACAACCAACAGCCAGAAGGGTGACTCATTAGCACAAAACACAATTACTATGCTGTTTTAGGAGATAACTGAAACAAAGTTCTGATGCAGGACTGACCTCTTTGCATCTTCCTGAAACCTATGGAGCTGCAAGTCATAATCAGAGTGATGGGACAGTTCCCAAGGAACTGAGAGGAAATGCCTGAGCCCATGTCAGAGATAAATAATGTTGTAATTGTGCTTTAAAACCTTTCTTCTTTTTTATGATGATTGTAGCAATTAAGCTATATGAAAACTCAAAATCTGACCAGAAAGATAAGCCCCTCTCTTTGGGAAAAAGAAAACCAGTCAAATAAAGAGCAAGATATCTGTTCTGAAGCAATATTTGAAAATAATTAATCAGAATAAACAACTTAAAAAAAAAATACAACCTAGAATACAGAATAAATTTTACATAAGCTGTACTTTAATACAGAGTGTAAAGTCACAAGAAAAAAAAAAATTTCCAATAAGCATTTTGCAAAAAGAAGTAACTTGCTCCCCTGATATTGCTGATCAGTGTTGCCCTGCAATGCCTCCTTACCAGGGCAAACCTGAAAATCGGATTTCTCACTAAGTAAAGATTTTGTCCAGCTGAAAGAAGGGGGGAAAAAAAAAAAAGTATCTATGTAAAGTTTTTTAAAAGTTCATCAAAGAAGTATTTCAAAGTCCGGATTGGAAAGCAACATGGTTCAGTATAAACACAAGTAGTTACAGAAGTACGGTAGGCAATTTAGTCTTGCTCTTACTTAATATACATGAAGAATATTGATAGTGGAACTCAATTATGAATGACAGAGAAAAATACTGAAAATTAATCTGAATAAAATGAAGGCTATTGATCAATGTCAATGCCCATGAAAAGCCCTTCCCAAAAGAAAAAACCCAACCAAAACCCAGCTCAGCATATTTGGGGAGATAATTGGAAGGCAGAACAATAAATCTGCTACAATAACCACTTGGGTCAAATAGAAACCAGACAACAGAAGTCAGGTAGAAAAGAGCCAGTCTAACAAATCCCCATTTTATAAATAATGGGACTGTATAGGACATCCATCATGCAACATATGGCTGAGAAAAAAAGTGTAGAGTTTGAAGAAGCCATTTCTACACTGTAATAAAACAGTTTGAAAATTAAACAAAGCAATTAAATTCAAAAATTTTAAAATGTGAACCAGTGTGACTTTTCTCTAAAAGGAAGCACAGATATATGGTTTCCAGCTTCTGAATAGTACAGTTCAGTAGTATTGCTGGAAGCTTGTTACTGGAAAATTAATCTATCATTCACTAACAGAGATGCTGAGCAGAGGAGTTCAGATACAACTTGTCCTGATATTCAGTTGAGGGATATAGGAGAACAGAGATTTTTACCTGAAATCTCTTCTAAATGAATTTTATCTGCACCTTAATTTAACTAGACTGGAAAGTTAAAGTGCATTTTGTGTCTTCAGCCCGAGTAAAAGAATGAATGATCCATTATTAGACACAGACAAAATAAAATATATCAATAGCCTTTGTCATTATTCCTGATGACATTTTATTCTTATTTTCACCAAGTTGCTCTCATTATTTTTTTTATTATCCTGACTTAGTTATAAATGAAAATGCTGAATCAGAAAATGTAACAAATGTTTAAATTAATATGAAGCAAATTCCCAATATACCATCTTAAAAAGGCATCATTTTTTAAACCTTTTTAAAGGCATTACTGTCAAAGGGTGGAATTTCATTACATTTTAAAATTATTAAAGTACTTGTAATATGGTCAACAGAGCCTTAAGAGGCAAAAATATAACTCCTAAGTTTACAAGAATTATGTCTTAGAATGTTGCATAAGGTCTTTAGGCAGTATTTAACTTTCCTTTTCCATACTCTGAAAGAAATTCCGATTTCAATTGTACTAATGTTAAGGACAAGATTAATCTTAAATGGATTTGATGATAGTTATTGTAATGTATCACTTAGTTTACCACTCCTCTACGAGGCACAGGTCTGACTTTGCAAATCAAGATACAGATATTTGCTAAAACGCACCAGAAACCTGGCCTTTATCTAATTCTTCTGCAAAACAGGTAGAACTGGTCTCTTAATAATCACCTCAGGAAAATATCATTAGCTCTTCATCTCTTTTTTTATTATTTTTTGGTAGTTACACACCTTAGCACAACTGGTTTTTTCTCCCACTATTGCCTTAAGAGCTTTAGTGGAAAGGATCATTAAGTTATGAGCATTTTCCACTTTCAAAAAAAAAAAGAAAGTCAAATTCCGCACTAACCATAAAGACAAACAAAAGGAGAACTTCTCTGAAATTACCTTTAATCTATAGGAGAGGGTTGTCTAAATGCAAATGAATCTTCAAATATCTTTACAGATCTCTGGGAAATTTGGTGTTTTCAAAACTAGACCTAAAAATCCAATTTCTGTGAAGGGAATGCCATCCTGGGAAAACTGTTTTTAGAGGGCCAATATGGGGAAAGTTTGAGGAAAAAAGCATTATAAAATATATTGATATTTATAGTACAGCAGTATGTCAGTGATAAAAATGTAGGTAGCCCTATAGAATACTCACATAAATACCCATATCAGATCTCCATACCACAACAAATTCCCAAGCATTCCACTGAAGATGTGGATTTCCTTCTCCACTCTCCAACCTCCATTCCACAGACAGGTGTCAGACACTGCAGCACTTTGGTACTTCAAAGGAGGGAAAAGGTAGATGAGAGGAAGATGCCAAAGTGAATTCAAAGGCTCAAAAGTAAGAAAAAAGGAGAATGACCTACATTTGACACACTTCAATTCACTCTGTGACACTGCCCACTTCCAAACTGTTACAAGAATAATTTTTGTGAAAACCCACATTGAAACTAATATTCATGTGCTTAAAAAAATGACAGGAACCAAAGAAGAAAATTTCTTAATTTTTGTCACTCGTGAAAATAAATAATTTTTTGTGTAAATAATACATAAATCCTGTATATCAACTTGAAGATGGCAAGAAGGAGTATGGAGTGCAACCAGCTGGTTCCAGTTTCCCCTTTCACCTGACATGAAAAGGGGACATTAGCCATGACACTTAATCAAATTCTGATTGCAGATGTTCAAATACTGGATATTATCCTTTCTCTATTCTAGATTAAGGAGAAATATCAAAACGCTAAATTCACATGAAAAATGAAACTCATCTGAACTGTTGTTTGTGTCTTTGAAGAGGGCAGCTTTCAGAAAAACAAAAAATTCAAAGGCACTGTCTCCATAAATTTAGCATCTCACAGAGACAATGAATGTATGGAGAATTCCTCACGTCAAGCTATATTTTTATGGCTGCTCTGTTAGATTGCAGCCAATAGAGTTGATAAACAGCCAGCACAGAAATCTCCACACTTTCACCACTCCATTGGAGAAGCTATTTGTGCCCCAAAATGCAGTCAATCAGCCCAAACAACTGAAAAAAAATGCACTCCTCAGCTTTCCTGAAGAAGCTCACCTGCTGAGCCACAGAAGCCACATCGTTCTTCAGAATTATCCTGGTGCTTTTCTCCTTGTTGAAATAACAGAATGTGCCCAAGCCACTATGACAAATAATCACTCTCTGTCATAGCTATTCTCCTACCACACTCAAACCTTCTGATAACATTGCAGGATGAGATTGCAAAGTGAATGTGCATTTTGGCATTGGAAAGAGTTTTTGACTTTTCCACTGTCCTCCAAATCTTCCCTCCTTACTTTTCATGCTGGCAATTGCCTTGGCTTTGCTTCATGGACGAGAGGTTCTCTTATATTTAACTCTCTTACCTTTGAGCAATGTCCAGTGTAAAAGACTGACCTGGGTTATTTGCTCATTTTGTATAAACATCAACTGAAGTTCCAGGACTTGATTCCAGCCTCGCTTCTCCTTGTTTTACAGCACAGCAAAGAAACAGCCTTCATTACTTCTATGGTGTGCCAATAAGATGAAAAATTTCAAAACCAATCATCCTCTGCATGAGATTAATTTATTCCTTTGCATTACTGAGAAAATGATTTTGTCACAAGCTCATATCTATATACACAGTCTATTTGGGATTTTTTTTTCCAGAACTAGAACTCTTCCTGGCTCTACTAGATGTCTTTTCCTCACACTTGCAGACTCAAGCCTTACCTAGCTGAATTTTTTGGCAGATAAAATAACCCCATTTGGCCAAATGTCCAATCTCATTGTTAGTTCAGGCAGAGATTAGAGTCACACTCTTCACATTGGGGTGGCTCACATCTCATCAGCACTTTCAGTATAAACTCTGTCCTAAAAAATCATTTAAGGATGAAGAATGATTGGCATATAAATTCCATACCTTAAATTCTTTAATAAAAAAGTTCAAAATGGTTTGATTATTTTTAAACTGTAGGAAGAAGAAAAACAAAATAAAGCCAAAACTCAATTCTCAATGTTGAGCTCAAAGTATTTCTTCTCTTTGAGATTGAAAGTCACTTCATTTAGACTCTGCTTATTAGATTCACTCCAAGTCTTATGTAGGTGGAATGAAACTTGCTGGGGAAAGAAAACCTAAAAATTAGGAAGAGGACACAAAGAGCATGACAGAGTAAAGGGAAAGCTGAACTCATTTTCCTCCACTATAAAAGCTTGATGTACTAATGGTGTGAGATAGTGTCGGACCGATTACTCAGTCTTACTTTTGAGTCTTACTTTTCCTGTGTGCTGAATCTCTTCTGTGACAAGAATAAGGTTTTTGCATTTTAGACAACCATTCTGAGTGACATGGATTATATTAATGCCATCAGCATTTCGTTTGAGTTGGTTAGCATGCAACCCAGACAAGTGACCTGGTAGACTGCGACCATCACAGCAGGACTTCTGATTCCAACACTGCTTCCAGAAGGCAGGCAACTTAAAACTATGCAGCCAGAAAACTTGGCAGACTCTCAGTTTCATTCAGGCAGGCTTACTGAAGAACTTTCTAGATCAATATAATCAAAGAGAACTTACATAGGAGTCTCCCTTCTAATTCCAGTCTGCAAGAAAACCACACTTAGAGATTCTGGCATTTGCTTTAGAGCCTGGTTTGAGACACGTTTCCCTGTTGTTTTCAAGAGATCAAATTGCTAAAGAAAGCAGCCTTTTTACACTTTTGATAGCAACCTTTGCCCAAGCTGCATGGCAGGACTATGTAAAACTATTGAGGAGACTATATTGACAGAACCCAATTGACAGAGATTATATTCCCAGTGTAAGATAAACTCTTGACATGGCTGGCTGCATCATGCTCTTCCTTGACACTCGATATACCAAAAATACAATAAAATGAAAACAAATCACTGTACTTTTTATCACTGATGCCTGGAAAACCTTTCAAGTCAGAGGATAAGCTTCCAGCTTCAGCAAACAGCACATTCTCTGCAATCAAGGCATCCAAGCTGTTGATAGGGAACAAACTTCCTGTAAAAATTTTTCAGAGGGCTTATTAGTTTAGAGGCTGCAGATGTAATTCAGATTCAAACACATGCAATACCACAAAGCTTTGAAATTACCTAAAGTAGCACCTTTCTGGGTGACAAATGTCCTGTTGAGACAGAATTCACAATCATGAGCTTACTGACACCTATTCCTCAGTTACTTCTGCCTGGCCCTTGGACCATTTTCTGCTACAGCAAGCATTCTAATACCTCAGATCTCAGCTTTCCTCTTCCTGCTACCAGAAACGAGTCAGGATTCTTTTTTTTTCATTAGTTGTCGTGTATTCTCTCTGCATTTCTGCCAACACCAGGGATGTGCAATGGCCCTAATGAATTTTGCATGTTCACTTGAAAAAGAGCCAGCTCTTTTAGCTACTTCATCTCGATACAAGTTGCATTGATTCCCTCACAGGCCACTGAACATACTACTAAAAAATCTGACCTAGCAACCTCTTGCAGTATGGATTAGTAGTGAGATAAATTGTGACAAAACCTTAATTTGCTAGGTTTCAAAAGAAAAATTAGACTATCCAAAAGCAACCTTCTTTAGCTGTAGGAAAAAGAAAAACTCAGTGAAACCAACAGACCTCCAGAAAGAATTGGAAATTTGTCCTCAAAACCTTAACCAGGGTAGGGGAGTGCTATTGACACTGTTCCGCATGCACATGGGAGTGCCTCCACCTTCAGAAAGTGGGCTGGTATTAATTGCAGGATAGCAAGGAGTTTTAGAAGTAAAGAAAAATTTAACTTGAAGTTTGTAAAATTTAACTTGAAGTTTGTAAAATTTAACTTGAAGTTTGTAAATACTCATTGTTGGTATGTTTTGCTTTCTTATCTCATTGCTGTTTCCGGTAAATTGTTCTTATCTCTACCCATGATTTTACCTTTTTGTGTCGCCAAACCTCCTGTCCACACCACCACAGGGGGAATGGGGTTGTGTGAGTGAGCAGCACACGGTCTGGGGCGTTTCAGTGGGAACACTAAATTGGGGAACACCATTCCCTAACCACAATAATTTATTATACAATAGTTGAGACTTGTGACAAGATGCTGTTGATGTCCTTAAAAGATCCTGCCTGCCCTGAGCCTGGCTTGACCTCTGTGGAGTGGCTCCAAGTGTTGAGACTTAGGAGGACAGTTATTTCCTTCCAAATCAAAATGGCTCTTATGAACAATTGAAGTAAAATTATCCCTAGTACTGGTTTCTCAGCTAGTACAGAGAATGAGTGAGAGGTTTACCATGAGAGGCAGTCAGTTGTCTAAGTTTAGGCAACAGAAATAGTGGAGACACTGCTACAGTCCAGCCTGTTTTGCTGAAACCTCTGGCAAGCATTTCACAATCAGCACACACAAAATAGTCATCTACAGAGAAGAACCACTGTGATTCAAATTATTGAAAAAACCCAAACCAACAAAACTGAAATAATTTTGTGGCTGTTTTTTGCCAAAATGTCAACACGAGAACAGCTTAATCTTCCGAGATAGCACACAGAGCATTGCACTGACAACACATATTTCACACTTGGATTTTACATTTTGTAGGTAACAGCATGTAATCCACTGCAGTTTTATTCCACAACCTTAAAGAATTTCACACATATGAGCTAATTACTCCTGACAAGACCCTCTGAGGTAAGTGTGAATGTATAATTTACATTTTATAGGTGAGGGATTTTAGCCAGAAGAAAATATTCTGTCTCACACTTCTGCAAGCCCATTGAAAAATAAAACTGTGTTAACTAAGGGAGTTACAGATTTGACTAAAGAAATCAATGTCAAGGTTCAGTGCTGATCATTTTGTTCTTTTCATTGATGTCTGTGCTCATTCTAAAATATCACAGAATCTTCCTCTGGTTTCTGTATGAAAACTTTCAGTAAGGATCTTCCTTTCCTGAGCAGCTGCTAGAAACCTGACTCAATAGAAGCCCTTGAGGAAACCAGGGCTTTGGGTTAAATATCTTTAAAAGCTGGCAAGCACTTTCCAACTAGGCATGGTTAGAAGTTGTTTGATGGATGTGCCTTCTCTGGGAGAGACACTGCTGAGGGATGAGACATCTCCAGCAGAACTGCTGGCAGGGAGCAGGAGAGGAAACCTAGTGGTCATGGTCCCTCTGGGACCAAGCAGCTGGGATGTCTCAATTCCTAGCTGGGGAGTCTTGGAATTCCCTGATTCTAACCCTGTCCCTGACAGTTCCTCACTTAGCAAGCTGCTGGGCTCCACACACTGCTAAAGGAGACACAACTTTGGCCTGCTTTGCTTCCCAGGCTGTAACCACACACTTGTAGCTCCAGGGCAGATTATATAATTGATGAAGTACCTGGGAACAAATATAGCGCCTTTGCTCAAAGACCCACACAAGGCATTTAACTTTGCTTCTCACATAAAACCCCTTCCACCCAAAATTTCTTTACATAAGAATTGTTTTCTTTAATGTAAAATATAAATTGTTTCACTCCAGTTAAATACTTTACGTATTTTTATAGATATATATAAAATACTAAAGGAAGATTACTGTTTTCATCAACAATCCTTTCAGAAAAATACCATATTTCCTAATTTAGAACATCTAGAACTGTATTTAAGACTGCTAACACTTCAAAGAAATTGCTTACTGATTACTGATACTCAAACTTTGGATCAAGCTTAATTCTAATGCTGAAAGATGAAGAAGTTGGAAAACTTAAGGAAGCAAAAGGAAGAAAAGACCCCTCTTATTTCATCTCAGTTTTGCTTTCTACTGTCAGCAGTCTGTGTCCAGCTATGAGGATAATTGCTCATGCACACCTACACCAACATAGTTGAACTTGATGAGGTTTTGTGGATAAAATTTTTCCTATTTGGTCTTATACTCAAGAGATTTCTAATCCATCACACCAAAACCATTGCAGCTTCTGTGCTTCCACTTTCATGTTTAAAAAGAAAAAATATTCTAACAATTATTTAAAATATATCTGCCTGGAAAGTAGCAGTAAGCATGAACTTGAGGAGAAGCTGGGAGGAACAGGCAGGAAAGATGGGTCAAATAATTGGGATTCCCCCACTATGTAACAAAAACTGAAAAATAGGAGAGGATTTTTAACTTAGTTTATGTGCATTAAGAGAACATAAAATAAATGTGTTTCCTTGCAACCCACAAGTCTCTGCAACTAAACAAAACTAAGCAGGGTGGCTAAAATGCCACCCTGTGACAGTACCTAAGGGCCTGTAAATAGTTTATTTCTTTTAGTTTTCATGTAAGGTGGCAAGTTTTAGGTAAATAAAATCTCCCTGATAAATAATTTCTGCAAAATCAAGGCATGTGTAAAGTGTTCACTATGTGAATTCTCTTTTCTTGCTTGTATTTTGCAAAATATGTGATGAAAGGTTAATTTACTGTGGTTTTTCACTGTTCTGAAGTCAAAATGCAAGTCAACTGCTGCCTGATTTCTATTCAGAAATGCAAAGATACAAAAAACTAGAGAAATCCTTAAATATTAAAGGTCATAAACCCACCTAACACAGGCAGGGCACTTCCACAATTTAATACAATGCATTGAGAAACAATAGACCATAGAGCATGTGGCACAAACATTCAATTTTAGCAGATGTTCTCTTTGCTACGTTCAAGCCTTTTCCTGTGCCCTGAGATATTTATGGAAGACTCACTTCCACTGCAATCCTGGGTGAGAAGTGACACTCGGATGTGCAGCACCGTAAAAACAGCTCTGCAAGCTGACAAAATCCTGTGGTAAAGACCCACTGGAATAAACATTGTGTGCAGGGAAAAGAAATGTGATAGATGTCAGTGAAAACTTCAGGAAATGTACTGTCTGCACACAGCATTCCCTGTGGCTAAAACTATTACTCCCACTGGCACATGAAATGCTTATTCTCTGGGGGAAAGCAGAGAATTAGACAGCTAGATCAGAAGAATGAAACAGAGCTTCAAAGTTCTCGAGTAAGATGAGAGCAAAGCAAGCTTTACATGTTTGGTTGAGAATGGATGGAGTAACAGATGTGTTGTGAGCACAGCCTTTCTGGGAAAGCAGTGCATGGCTCTGAGACCCTGCTATGATCCCATTATAGGAGATGGCTCTGCCCAAATTAAGGTGCAAAGGAGACCATCTGCCAAAGTCAATAGTAGGGATTTTATTTAACAGTAAATGAATGTGAGGGACAGAGATTGAAAGAAGTAGCAAAGGGGGTTGTGGAGGAGAAAGGAAGAGAAAGATTAAGCAGAAGATAGGTGAGGATCCAGTGGAGTCCTGTTGGTCTTTTCTCAGCCTGGGCTTCTTGGTAGGAGGTTCTGAGGTCATACAAAATTCTTCATTATTTCTACATTTTAGAAAACAAAGGAATTAATGTTTATTGGCTACACAGTTCTCCTATTCTATTGGTTAATGAGTGATTCCTTCATTTCTAATGCTAATTATTCCCATGTGCAGTCTTTATCTTCTTTTGAGTTGGTGGTCAGGATCTGCCCCGATGGAATTATCCTTTATCCACTCAGAGCTGATTTCAGCACCGTTGCTGAGCTGGCTTACCTTGTGGCGCATAAATTCTGCATTCTTCATGTCCATTATCAGTGATACATTCATCTCCCCCAGATTTATTTACCTCCCCTCAGGCCTGAGACAGACAGCAGCACAACTTTTATCTTGTCCCAAGTGCTTCTTTGGCTTAAGCACTTTTCCTCTCTGGTTCTCTTAATCTGATCCAGTTTAAAGCTGTTATAGACAGAACCAAGGCTTGTGGGGGAGCCTCAAGCATATTTCATCTCCTCCTGTCTCTGTTTCCATGTGAAGCAAGGCCAGGGCCCATGGGAGCTCCTGGGCATGTTCCAAAGGCTTCCTCAGTCTCAAAAAGGCGGGTCACACAACACATTCATCTTCTGGAAAACTGAAAGGACAAGATCAGCACATCTTAAAAACTGTATTAATGTCACCACTTATTAATGTTTATTGTTCTGTTATTTGGAATAGGGCAGTTAATACAAAATCTTCACTGGAAAGAAACACAATATTGTCTTGCTACATTTATATGCTCATAATGATCTTGCATCCCAAAAAAGTAGAAGGGGAAAAATAATAAAAGATTACTTGCATCAGGAACCATTTGGGTCTCTTGACTGTCATTACAGTTATTGTATGCAAATAGATGTATACTGCTTAAAGCCTTGCTCTGATCTGCTCTCTTATTTCCCAAAGACACACTCAACACTAATGACTACCTGCGTGACACAATGGAACTCATAATTACTTTTCATTTAACAAAAAACTGCAAATGTTAATGAAGAGTTTTGAGTATTTCCCATATCTCAAGATACTACTTCAGGTGTCTTAATCAGCCTGTAAGCCTGCTTAGAGCAATAAAGATAAACCCAAAGACTGGTAGGAATTAGATACTTTTGGTGACCCCTAATTGTAAACAAGCAAAACAGCAGGGAAATCTAAACAAAAAACAAAGAAATAAAACGCCATGGAATGATATACTAAATGACAGATGATTATAATGGAGCACGAGTGACAAATCTAAAGATTATTTATTCAATATCTCAGAGACAAAAGTACATTGGTAAAGATGCTTGAAATTTCATTGAGTAAACAGAGACAAAGAGGAAGAAATTTTCTAAGACAAGGAAAAACCAAGATTCATTAAAAAAAATGAAGGAGTAAATTCATTTTACTTTAAGATAAAGAATGGTGCTATGAAAAAGGCAAAAGAAATGACAGCTGGGAAAGGACACACAGGAAACTATATGCACAAATTGCAAATTATAAGTTTCAATAAGTTTTCCTAATTTCCTGACTTCAAGGAGGAAAGGGGGTGAAAAATGTAGGTGGGTTAGAAACTAGAATAAGAATAAAGATGCAGTGATTTAGATGAGCTCAAAACCATGAAAGATTCTGAGAATCCAGTTGAAAATTACTGTAAATTATTAACTTGTGAAATCTCATATCTTTGGAAAATTAGTGGTAGTTGTATATGAGCTCTTAGCAATAGTCAAAATATCTTCATCTTGGCAGCCTCATAAGAAATGCCAAAAAACAAACAGCTGTGAAAGAGTCTTAACTGACTTCTTTTGGAGGATTTGTTCTCAAGGTCAGTCAAGCAAATAAGTTGCGGCAACTCACCCATCAAGCCTTACAATTTCTTTTTATCCTTTTGAAATTTGTACAAACTATTTATTTTGCAAAATGTATTTAAGAGAATTTGATTAATAACTCTCCAAATGCCAGAGCTGTAGTTTGTTCACCCTAAATCTTCATCATTCAATGTTTGAAAAGTGAGCATCATTGGCCAATATATTTGTACACTTATGATTTTTCTGCTGAAAAGTCCATAATCTTAGAAGAGATTTGGAACAACTTCTGAATTCAATTAAAATGGCTTTTTGTATCTTTATGCCTGAGTTTCCAATTAGTAAAACAGAAATATCTCCTTTCCTGTTTGTAATACATTCTTTTTGTTGCTCAGTGACACATTTCACAGGTTAATTTATAGCTAAATGTGTAATTTCTGCCAGTAATCACATTAGACAACTAATTTTGAGTCTTAAAATTAAAATAATTTTTTATCAAAATCCCATATAGAGGAAAAGAAAAGAAAAGAAAAGAAAAGAAAAGAAAAGAAAAGAAAAGAAAAGAAAAGAAAAGAAAAGAAAAGAAAAAGAAAAAGAAAAGGAGAATCTGGTTTGATGGAAAAGAAAGTGTAAAAACATAACCAACCCTAATTGTGCAGTTGTGCTGTCCTGGTCCTGTTCTGTGTAAAACCAATCTTTAATTAGAGATTTTCTAGGATATATCTTCAATGTATTTAGTCTTTATAAAATCTCTGAGAGTAGTGTGACAAACTGATTTTTCTTGCAAGAAACAACTGCAAAATGGCTAAAGAACCTAAAAAACCCTTTAACATTTGTATTCATAAGAGCTGTAGCAGATTACCAGTGGACCCACTTAAAGAGGCTCTCAAAAATCAGTTCAATCTACTATTTTCATTAACAACTTTGCCTCAGAACATTGGTGTGAACTCCTTAAGACCTGCTGAGGGCATGAAGCTGAAGGGTGCCATCAAAAGAGAAAATACCATGCAAAAACCTAAATGACCTCGAAAGCAGAAATAATAAAATGGGTTGAGGCTAATCAACTGCAGGGGTCAATGCTGGCAAAGAAAAACTTGGTTTGAGCTGGCTGCTCATATATTTAGGCTGAAAATCAGAAGGATGCTTTAAGCTGTCAGAAGAGCAAGGTTCAGTAACAGCTTTCTGAAATGCTGCCAGAGTGACAGAGGAACAGATTTCCAAATCTGCTGGTCTTGTGGACTCCTCTTCTCTTGGATTCAGCCTCAAAGCCTGGGAATATTCAAATTTCAAAGCAAAGCTATATGCTGCTTTCCAAATTATAGTTTACTGATGGTATCTTGGAAAAAGCAAGGAGGTGATGATTAAAAAATTGCCAGAATGAGGACCCATAGTTCATAACTCTGTTTCTTGGTCTTGATGCAAATATGTTGTTCATCCAAGCAAGAAGTGAATTTTCTCTGGGGTATCTGCAAAACTGCAATGAACTCACACTTGAATTTAAAACCACCCCCAGCCTTAACTAATTTCTGCTTCAGTGCCCCTAAAATGTGCTTCTAAAAAGTCTGTGCTTCTAAAAGTAGACTTTTAAAGAAAGAGTAGAATGTATTCATTCCTTCACAAAAGTACAGGACCAGTATTAAAAAAGTAACCCAAAATTTATTATGTACATAAATCTTCCATGAAAGAATGAATTAAGAAAGAAAAAGAAATATCATTTTATGATATTGCAGTACTGAAAGAGGCTTAGAATAACTGTGAAAAGGGGGGTAAAGAAACCAAGATAGAATAGCTTCATCTGACCTACTCTTTGCACTCAAAATAAAAAGAAAAAACATCAGAAGGGGGTAGTTTTATTGGATGATCAAAAATAAGAAGTTCAGGATATAATCAAATAATGTAACAGTAAACCTCCACACTAACTCAGGCAGGCTCTCTGTATATCTGGTATAGTCAGTGAGAGAATATTTCTTCTTTGTTTTCCCTTTGCATGGTTCCCTTACATCAAAACAAAGAAGTAATTCAGAGATGACAATGAGCACTGTGAGTTATGTATTGTCAAATATACTCTGTTGCAGAGCATCTTTCTCAATGAATGAAGAAATAAATCCCTAGCAAGGAAGAAGGGAATACAGATTAAATCTGGCTACTTCATTTTAATCGAATTTACTATATTTTAGTGACTGTGTATGAAGCAGGCATAGAAAAATGGCATAGAAGGAAAAAAAAAAAAGAAGGACACTTCTGGTTTGTGCAGACAATGGAAGGAGCAGGGATAATATCCTGCTCACAGTGACAGAAGACTAAAAAGTCTTTTAACTGAGCTTCAGCCATGTTTTCAGCAAACAATGACTAATGTTTTCTATGACATGAAGACTTTCCTGCAAGACTGAGATGAAGCACATTCAATAAGCAGTGTGCTTCACTTCATTATCTTGTGACTGAGCTTCCTCAAGTACCTTTAGAGGGTGAAGGAGTTTAATCCTTTAAATGTCCTTTGAAAAGTGCATGAACACACAAATCTCCATCCATACCTACACACAAATATGCCCCTACACACACTGTCCCTTACCTGGTCACTGGGAAAATTGCACAGTTTTAATTCTTATACAGTAGAATTTTGATACAAAAACTGTGGATATCATGTGCCTCAGCGAGATGTTAGCTATGTTCTTCAAAAGGATAGAGCCAAATGAAAATGTTTGTTTAGTCCAAACAAAGTTTTAAAAGAAAATATGCAGAATGTATTTTATTGATACCTTAAGGTTATTTGAAGAGGGGTTTAATTCACTTAGAAGAGAAATATAACAATAGAGAAATATTTAAACCTAATAAAGCTGGAAGAGAATGGAAAAACCTTGAGGGAAATAACAGACTACATTAAATCTTGAAGAAAGACTGACTCTGAATTTCACATGAAGTGGAGTGCACAAATATGTCTACTTGGGGTTTTTTCTGGTCTTGCAGTTTACTCTATATGAGATATGCTGTGAGCTCTAACTTCTGTGAACATTATATTAAATCGAGGGACTGTTATACACACTTCAAATGGGATGAGCTTCATATCTTGCAGACAGAAATGCTACCCTAGCTTAATCATCAGCAGACTATAGAGAACTTTTGGTTCTATAAATTTTAACAGGTATATGTAATTGCGTCATCTCTGCAGGCATTTGAAGCTATGCTTTCATTTCAAACTATGTAAATCCCCAAAACATTGTTATAACCGTGTTATCTACCCTGCCTGTTTGTTTTCTATCAGTTTAATTACAGCAAGCTACCCAATATTTCGAACACAGAAGTGAGAGCTTTTGAATGGTGACAAATATCTTATGATAGTCTTCATGGAAATGGTAAAGCCAGTTATACTTTGTCTGCACATAATGAACTCCTTGACGATAATCACCTACTACTAATACAAAACTCTCCACTTGAATGAAACTGTATGAATATTAAGTGGGACAAATTCCCTACTTGGAAGAGTTGACTATTTAAAATAAGAAAGACAGTATCTGTTTCTTACAAGCAAAAGAAGAAAAAAAGAATTACCTGAAATAATTTCAGTTCAGTCATTTAAGAATTATTATTGTTGCTTCCAGTGTCTGTTGTTCTGAACACCAAGAGGGAAAAACATAGTCAAATCCGACAGTGAAACTTCTAATTAAATAGTAGTCAAGATTTCATAGAATTTTTATTTTTACTCTGTTCCAGTACTTTTTGTTGTTTGCTGCAGGAAGAGTTCCATTAATTTCAATGAAAATTCTCAGTGGAGCAACCTGGAGCAATTGTACTATTCACAGTAAGGATATCACTTTGCAATTATTTCGGCTGAGAAGCATTTGCACACAACTTCAGCTGAATACAGCAAGGATTTTAAGCATTCTCTTAAATATCACAGAAATGGTTTTTTCACTTGCAGGTGTCAGAACTATTTGTCTTTTTGACTACTTGATGCTCCAGATTTGTAGGTGGCCAGTCAACAACGTGTCATCAGGATATCATACAATCACACAAGGCAGGAGAAGAGAGAAAGCAGAGGAGGTGAGAGTGTTTATCTTTGTCAAGGGCAGCAGTCAAATCAAGAAGAATAAGGTAGAGGTACACACGTTAAATTGATCAAGGGATGGCTCATTAGGAGCCTTGCTTCTTTCTGATTCTGAGGTAGGGAAAGGACAGAAGGCAGGCAATAAAGGCTTGAGAAGACATGCAGGAGAAGCTGCTGAAGCAGAGGGGTTTGGGAGATAAACAAAAAGAAAGGAAGGAAGAAAAAAGTGACCTGAGACCAAGGTGGGAGATAGAAAAGTTTTCTTAGCAGAAGATACCACAAGAGTACGATTTTAGGCAGTCCTGAGAGAAAGGCAAGAGCTGCCAAAATGCTTGAGAGGGGAGGAAACTGAAGGAATAGGTAAAACCCCCTCAGAGTAAGATTTGAGGGAATCATCTGATTCTGACACTGTGGTGAGCAGTGGCAGATGGGAAGAGGTAGGAAGGAAAAAAGAAGAAGTGTTCAAAGTGTTCTGGGCACTTCAAAACAGAGACATCTGAAAAGTTCATATAAATTTCCTATGGAGACACCAGTTTTACGTCGCAGGTGGGAGGAATCTTTCTCATTATCTGCTTGTTTATGTGGTTTTCTTCTTTTTATTAGCTTAGTGTGTAATTGTGCTGCCTTGGAAAAATTATGATGAACCAGAAAAGGATTTGGAAAGGTTTCTCTGGATCCATTACCTGTTCAATGACTAGAAGTTCCCAATGCCAATTAGGAAATTATCAAAAAAAAAAAAAAAAAAAGCTCCCCAAACAATAATAAAA
>VZRH01008195.1:1129245-1141339 GCA_013397555.1 Urocynchramus pylzowi
ATTAGGAAATTATCAAAAAAAAAAAAAAAAAAGCTGCTCAACACATACTAACAGACTTTGTGCCCTTGAGAATCTGCAGCAGTGCAAACACAAACTACAATTCCAGTGAAATACAGATATGTGTTAACATTAAAAAAAAAAAAAAATCCAAGTATTATGTTAACAAGTAACTAGCTTTTTTTGCAACAGTGATGCTTTCTAAAGCTTTTTTGGAGACATAAAAGACAACCTTCATCTATAGCTTTATCTTAAAAAAAAAAAAGGAAAAATATAAAGACTATATTTTGGTATTTTAATCAGTATATTCATTGATTTTAATCAAAATGGAATTAAGACATGTGGGAACTCATTCAACTAACATCTCAATTAAGCATTAAGGATTCACATGCAGTTCATACAGTAACACTTGCATTGCAGGCAAAGTTTTGCAGAAACAGTTGAAATAATGGAGTCCAGAGCTGCTGAGCAAAGGAAAGGCCCCATGGGACATGGAATCACCCCAGGACAGCAAGTGGTCACTTCTGCCAGATGTGTGTTGGACCTAGGAAAGCTCAGGCTGCTGCTGGGAAGAAGACAAAGGACTTTTACCAATGTAAATCTGTGCTCAAGGCCACCAAAGTACCACAGCCAGCAGAGCCTCTGGTCCCAGGAGCTCTCTACAGTTTGGGGAGCATCAGTTCCCCTTTCTGAGCCTCACAGGAAATACCCGTGGACATCCATGTGATGTATCCAGAGCTCCATCAGCACCACTGCCCCAAACCCTTATCAGGCAAACATCAGCACTCAGGAAACCTTTAGTGAAATGGAAAACAAACAACCCATTAAAACAAAACTAGATTAACACTTATTTATAGACTGTCATTACCACTTCATGCCAGATGGGAAACACAAGGAGTGTGCAGGTGAGAGGCTGCCACCTGTCAAAACCAGGTCATATGAAAACCTTCCTTTTATCATTGCTCCTTTGGAAGCATTAACAAAGTCCAAGACATTGGAGACATTGGACTTTAATTTTGGATTTTTTTTTCTCTTTCTGCTTATTACATACCCAAAGAGGCCAGCTGAAAATAGATGATAGAAAATACTGAAATGCTTCAAGGGTCAGAGAAACAACACCCTTTACAAAACCTTAATATGTGACCACAGACAGACATATTCAATGCATTTTATTTGACAGAAGTGGTGACAACAGTGAAATGTAGAAATTGAAAAAACTTGCAGGAAATTTGAAAATAAAATAGCACATATAAAATGTCATTTCTCAAAAATCTAGGCTACGTGGTATCACAAACTGAGTGCTTCCTTCCAGTTTGGCTGGAATGCAGACAGAATGCAAAAGATGAAAAGCAATAGTGACATGAAGGTTAACACCATGTCACAACAGAGGTACCTCAGGGCAGTATGTCAAAATGAGAAAATGGAGTGGTTTAATTTTCTATAAATATATTTATATAATTTAAGATGTCTTTACATATATTTATACACACAGGCATGCACACAAATTGACTTCAAATGTATGCACAGTGCTGAATGAACATACCACATCTGTGAGCGCACCATATGACCCCAATCAAGCTCTTCAAACAGCCCTGAGGGATGGGAACATCACTGGAAAGCCCAGGAGGTTGCGTGCTTTTCTTTAAGAGTCTCTTAGAAAACGCAGACATTGGAAAATTCACATAAAAGTGCATCTAAAAAATCTGATTTTTGGCCAACATTGCAGCTTTTCAGCAGAAGTCATCAGAGAGGCCCTTGGTAGTGCATGTGGCTGCTTCCAGGAGCTGGCAGAGGGATGCTCCCCTCTCCAGGGCTCAGCCAGCCCGGGTGCCAGTGGGCTCCTCACTTCCCACACCAGGGCACTGTCCCAGTTATTTTGTTTCTGTGTCCCCTCCAGCTCTGAACATTCTTCTCTCTGAGTTTCTGACCCCACAAGTGCCAAGATTAGATTTAAAGGGTAGTTAACAGGATTTTTGCTTAAAGTCTTTCTATCACTTGTATTTATAGCTTCATCCATCAAAAGAGTCTTGTTTCGGCCCTCTCATTTCTAAGCAAGCTTCTTTCTGGGGAAAAGAGATCACAGCTAAAGCGATGAGGTTTGTAAGGATGTTCCAAAACAGCATTAGGGGGGAAAAAAATCAAACCATCTCTGTGTTTCTTTATGCAAGTTTCATTAGCACTAGCTCACTGAGGCTCACAAAGCTTTCAGACACAGAAATAAAAGACTTTCTGACCAAAATCACTGTCACAGGTTGTTTTTAAGGCTGGGAAAGGGGAACACACATGATGATGAAGCAAATCAATGCCCTGAAGAGCTTCAATTATGTGCTATGGGGCTACCCACAATTGGGGTGTTTTTCTGAGCTGCAGTCTGGAAGCCAAATTTGCAAGGTATATTTAAGCTTTTAAGATGATTAAAGGTGACTGTGCAGATTTATGAAAGGGTCTAATGGAGTTAAGCACCTTATTTCCCCTGACATTCAATGGCTTTTAGGCACTTCTCTCCTTATTAGAGGCCACAATTTAATTTCCTCTTTAGCTATATTTTTTTCAGAATCCCAAAGTAAAACACTCTCTTGTAGTAATTCTTCTAATTAAACATTATTGACTTAAATAAGCTAAAAAAATCTAAAACCATGAACATTTTTTGGATCAGCCATTTACCTGTTCCTATAAGATATTGCACCTGCCTTTGCCATTTTCAGGTTCAATATCTTAACGTAGGAATAAACAGAAAATATTTTTATATTCCTGGGGTAAAAATCTTAAACAGCTTGTGTCCATCTGAAATGGCACCACCTGTGAAAATCAGAAGCAACACATACACTTGTATTTTTTTGCAAAGTAATAAAAATCTCTGAGCTCTGCTCCTCAATGAGCTGTCTGTTACAAACTGTCACTTAAATATAAACCCATCATCATCTTATGCATCCATGCTATAGACTTCTTCCCACAACCTCTGGGAATGTGCTTTCTTCCCCAACCCCTTAACCAATAAAACAGATTTCTACCAGGCAGCTGTGAAATGTTTATGCTTGCTTAAAATCTTGTCAACCTCAAGAACACAGAAAACACAGGGATTGCCATATCTGATCAGCTCAATGATCCATCTCAGCCACTCTGTCACCCCCAGCCCTTGCCAATATCTGAAGGGAGCATAATGAAGCTGTTCTTAAAAGGGTGCTTGTTATCACTGTGCAGTGTGCCCAAGATGCCATTTCCAAGGATCAAACAGGCTCTTCATCTTGTTCCAATTACAGACAGGAGAAGATACAGGCATCATTTAGAACCTGCAGAATTCCATGAGTTAGGAAACATGTTGACACAGAACGTGATGAATGAAAGAATGATGTTTGCTCCACTGAGATCAATTGACTTACAGTGATTTGTGGATCTATTTCATATCACCCAACTTGGAAGTTTCAAAAGGGATTCTTCTTTTTCTTTGTTAGTTTTTAAGCACAGGCAGACATCTAATGAACTAATAATATTTTAGAGCAAGTTCTTAAGTGGCTTGTCAACTATGATTCGTTATTATTCTTAGGAAGATCATGAAAATGTTTTGAAAACAGAAAGAAACTTGCAGGGAGGTGTTCACATCAGATGGTTGCAGCAATGGATTAAGACATCTTTTTTTTTTTTTTTTCATAGAAAAATATCCTCAGTATATTTCCATGCTTTTTACTGAACATCCATTTTGCAGTACAAGTAAGGCATTGATTAGGGACACATTAAGATTTTAGGCATGGCTTGACTATGAAAATTCTTCACTCTGTGACAATATTAAAAAAACAAACCAACAAAACCCACCAAAAACATGCACATGTTCAAAAGTTTTTATATTCTGACATGTGGCATGAATTTAAGCTTTCAGAGTGGCAGACTTCGCCCAAAGCATGCATGTCTTGATCCATAGAAATAAATATTCAATAATACAAAGATTGTTTCAATAATTCCAAGAGCCCCAAAATCTTGCTGATTCTCTCTTAAGTCTTCCTGGAGGCTAGAACTTGAATTCAATAAATAAGGAAAAAACTAAAACAGCACTGGAACTAGAAAATCTGTCCTTTCCTTTCCTCTTCTCCTGTCTCAATCCTGCCTCGAGTTGCTGAACTATCTGAGTAAGGTATTTTGGCTCTTTTTTTCTTGTTATCTGTTATATGTTATATATATGTTATATGCTATATCTTGTTATATGTTATGTTATATATATCTTGTTATCTGTTATATGTTATCTGTTATATGCTATCTCTCATATTTTCTTGTTATATGAGAGCTCTGTTGGCTCTCATAGGAGAAGAAAACCACAATGTTGTCTGGGCTAAATCACATAACCACAAATGATTTCATGAAGAAATAAATTATGGTCTCAGCAAAATTAGCATGAAACTAAGATCAGAACTGGGCCAAACAAACTTGTGTTTGGGCTGTAGCTAGAGCTAACAAATAAACCTAGTAGCAAATTTTAGGCAGAAATATTTAATAAAGTAATCTCTTAGCTTAGCTGTGCTAGCCTATGGGTCCAAGATTAACTATTTTGTGAAGTGAGCTGAAATTTTGTAGCTTTTCTTTTTTCCCCAAAATTATATTCTGTACTGTCATTCACCTATGAGAGCACTTTAAAGCTTTGTGAGCATGATTTAAGGTGATTCTCTGCAAAGTCAGGAAAGGCTGTTGTGATTCCTCATGAGTTATGTCTTTGGGGAATGAGCGCAGTATGTGAATTTGTGTGTTTGTGAACATATGTACGTAAACATAAATATATGCAAATCTTCTTTCCTGAATGGAGGAAGCAGAATCCGGAAAAACCTCACATTTTCTTAATTGTTACCTGACTGGAGTTATAGAGGAAAAAACTGCATTTCTGTGTCAGATCAAGAGGTAGAAGTATTACAAATAAATGAATACTTTCAATCTAGACCTTAAAAATTCATGCAATTTCAAACACAGTGGCAGAACATTTTCTAGTCATCATAAATTATATATTCTTTGAATGACTGAGACCAAGCATCCCCAAATTGAAGGATTTAAGACCTGTAGCTATTTTCTAGAATGGTCAAAATAAATTACATGAGCATTTTATTTTGCCTGGGTACCACATCTCCCTCAAGCAGACACAGTTTTGATGCCAGTTTATTATTTTAAGGCAGTGTTAATGGTAACCTAGCCAGCAGAAGAAAGCCTGCCCACTCTGCAAATGCACTCCTTGAAGATAGAAATAGAGTCACAGTGGGTCTGTTCTGACAACAAAACCTAAATTTTCTTCCTCAAAAATAGTTTCATTGTCCATAGCACTCCTTTCCATGTACTGTAGACACTTGTTTTCTCAGAATGGACACCTCTCTCTGGGAGAAATGCCAGGAGGAGAATCCTGTCTTTAGGAGACACTCTGCAGGAGCTGTGTGTCCCCAAACCAACTCAGACCTAACAATTCAGAGAATAAAAATGCACAGCATCTTGAACAGAAGCAAGCAGCAGATGGGAAACCATTATGAATCATAAGGGCAGCAAACCATTGCAACTGCCAGAAGGAGGTAAGCAACCACAACAACAGCCCAAGTTTTTTTCTCTATATAAAGTCTTAAAAGTAACCTGAGTCAAGAAAACCAGAGAAATCCAAACAACCTGAAGTCCTGCAGGATTAGACTTCAAAGAGAGCCCACCTCTTGTAGGAAGTATCTCAGATTTTGAAGGGTGACATTAATTTTCTCTTCATTTCTTAGCCTGCTCTTTTCAAATAGGTTGTCACAATCCACAGGAAAAGCCAAATCAATAACACAAATAATAGAAACCCTGAAATTATATAAAGATGTATAAATAAATGAATTGACAACAGAAAATACCAAAATCCATAGACAAATAAGTTGTAAAACTCAATTCAACAGGCAGCTGATCAAAGTGAACTTTCCTGGTATGGAATTAACACTTACCCAAATAAGGAAATGGAAACTTGCTTCTTGTATGTGGCCTATCATTAAAAACAAACAAAACCAACAACAAACAAGCCCAAACAAACAAATAAGCCATCATACAAACAAAAAAAATCGACCACAAACAAAAATACTATGTATTTATCATCTGGTAAATGTTTTACTTGCAAGATCTTGGAGGCTTCTTTGCCTTGTTTGCCTACCAAATATTTGACAGGAACACTGTTTTTTCTATTTATTTCATGCCCTTGAGGCTAGGAAGACTCTTCTTTAAATTAATTTCTGGGGTCCTGGTCATGACTGGTCATAACAAATGTCTCATAGACATCTCCTCTTTCAACTCTCAGAAAGGGCTTGAACTGTTTCAAGATTACTGAATAAATATAATTTATTCCATTAAAACCCATTAAAAGGAATTTTGCTCCGACTTACCTTCCATTACAGAACATTGAGTCAATGGAAATGCAGTGCCTAAACTGGGAAAGAATCTTGTATTTAAATTTTATCGCATCTCTTATTCTATATTTAGTGTAAAGGAGAAGAAATACAGTGTTAGGCATTTGTTCTCAGAGACAGCTGAAATCTATTCTCTGCAGTGGCTTCTTCCACACACAGAGGCAGTATGGTATAAGAGACACACATCTTCTGAGAATTCAACCCAGCTTCCAGTCCTCAAGTCTGGATTATTTGTTGTGATTTAATAAGATGTATTCTGTAGCTAATTAACCATTTAATTCAAATAATTATTGCATTGTTCAAATAAAATTGGAGTGATAATAGTATCTGGATTCCTCCACTGAACTACTTCCCTCTGTAACAGTGTCACAGAGCAATGTCATTTGAAGTAATCACTTTAGTTTAATAGCTCAGTAACCATAAATTATTTTAAACTACATTAAATTAATTAAAGTGACATAAAACAATCTGCACTGAAAGGGGAGGGTACTATTTTCAAGGTGGAAATGGCAAGAACACTGTCTCATCCAGCAAGGTAATGGGATGGGATGTGGAGCACCTCTCTTTGCAAAACCTAAAATGCTACACAATATACCAAGAACTCCTCCAAGATTTAGGGATTTTCTTTTGAAGCCAAATGCATGCACCTCTAATTTGAGGAAATAAGACTGAAGCATGACCTGAGCTGATAAATTTCCCTTCCCATACACTTATTTTAAAAATACCTGAAAAAAAAATCAGTAGCATAGAAATCACACAACCCAAAACCAACCACCAAGCACAAAAAACATGATCTTGCCTTTGTTTCATTGTTCATGATGTGGTCTGAAAAAGTGCTTTGTTCTCTAAAATGTTAAAATCAAAAGCATCAAAAATTTCTATTTCTTAAGCACCGTTCAGATAGACTTTTGTCAAGGACAGAGGAGATGTCCAATGCTAAATGGGTTCTACCAAAGTGGATGGAACCTGTTGAAGTTTTCTTCAAGAACCACTGCTTATAATTTTACCATCTATTTCAAAGTTCCCTGAGTTTCATTATAGTTGGTGCTGCTTCCTCAACACTCTAGCTTTGTATTCTGTTGGGTTCTTAGATTCCTCTTGAAAGCTAATTCCCTTTCGCTGCCAAAATCCAGTTGTGATCTCAATGAGGAGGCAGCTGTAGCAAGGGCAGTGTAGAACCACAGCACTTCAGCTTCCTCGTGGAGGTGTTGGTGACAACCACAAGCCAGAATTCCGAGGAATCACAATACTCTAAAACATCAGCAGCACTGAAGAACTAAAGAGTGATCTAACTGAAAATAATTGCTTTAAAGTCACACATCTGCAGTGATCAAAAAACCAAACCCAACACAGCATTTCCTCATTTAAGCAGACTGTGACAAGCAGAAGAGTGGGAGATTTGAGCTCACGTCTTCGTGGGAACCAGGCAAGAGAATACAGTATTTTGAAGCAGATTACTGACTGATCTTCCAGAATCTATGTCTTTGTGAAATATATCCAGCAGTGTGACCCACATCCAACATCCACTTCCCCTGAGAAGCAAACATATCTAGAGACAGAAAATCCTCAGGCAAACAGGCCTGGACTAGGAGACATCTCTGGACTCAAATCAGGCTTTTGAAATAAAAGTTGCAAGGTTAAGGCACAGATCAAAGTCACACATATTTAAACCAGAAGAGCTCATCAATCTGGTCTGACATTCCACAAAACAGGGGCATAGTGTTTTCCTGACTGCTGAAAGGTTCACCTTTGCTTGGTACTGCAACACAACAAGTAATTTTTTCAGCATGGCAGTGGATGCTTGGCTAGTAAAGACCAAAATTGGCTTTCCCTAGCACATAGCACCTCCTGCTATTTATAGACGTTACAAGAACAGTGGTTTGTGCAATTTTTTGACACTGCTCCAACATTAATGTGTTTATTTGACACACCAAAATCTGAAACATTGTTACAGGCCTTACTAAGAGAATGTGAATGTTTTTGAGATATCCTTCATAGGTTGGTCCCCATAAAAAAACACTGTCCAAAACCAACCAAGGAACCAAAAGATACCCTTTAAACCTTCCCCTCTATGAATCTGTCCATCATAACACCAGGCTTCTTCTTTGACTTGGCATTAAAATTATTTATTAAATCTCAAGATCCAAGTAAAAATGTCACACTGAAAGAGGAGACAAAAAAAAAAACTCTTAAGAAAATATAGATTAACAGCATGATGTTAAAAGAGAAGGGAAATATATCCTTATTTTTTATGTTGACCAATCCTATTGTATCAGAGACTAATTTGGTTTATTATAGCCTTGGGAAAGCCTCTTGCTACAATTTATGTTTGTAGGAAGACAAAATAAAAAAGAGCATGTAGCAAAAGCTTTTATACTTACTCCCTGTCTGTCATCACATACCTTACTCAATTTAATTGTTTAGGTGCCTGCTAACAATGGCTTTTAAAAAGTTCAGTTTGATTCAGGTAACCAGAAAAGGAGATTTCAAAGGTTCTGGATCACTGATCTTTTGTCGTTCCTGACTCTTACAGGCAGGAAAATCTTACAGGTTTTGAATGGTAAGGCATGTGGATCACCTAATTTGTAGGTATGTACTTGAAGCTTTCTTGGATCAAAGCACCTTTGAACTGATTAATACCAATAAAAATGTCTGGTAATACGTAAACTGAGTATAAACAGTGTGTTGGGATGCCAGACTAGTTCTAGAAATTAACTGAATGCTTTTATGAGTAATGACCGGGTTGAAATGCTTCACATAAAAACTAGACAGCATCAGTTTGCAAAAAGAGGTCCTTGCCTAAGAATTTGCACAAAGCAAACTGAACATGGCAACTCAGACTGCTTCAAATCCCATTAAACAAAAGAATTGCCTAGTTCCAGAGGAAGTGATGAGGTGACAGGGAAGCATCAGACCAGGGCATCTGCTCTGGTTAGACATATCACTCTCACACTGACTTGCTATCACTTTCTGTCAAACAGCTTAGTATGTGTGCCATCACTTTATTTGTCTTTGAAAAATTATTTTGTAGATAGGAAAATGACCTTTCTTAAAGATTGGAAGGATGTTTTACTGCTTCAATTAGATAATCACCTATAAGTTAGATGATGCAGTGCCTTTGCTATGCTGCTTGTTTCCTGAGTAATCCTGAGAAAGTCACTCCTGTAGCTTTATGCCTCATTTCACCAGAAAAAAAAAAAAAAAAAAAAAAAAAAAAAAAAAAAAAAAACAAAAAAAAAAAACCAAACAAAAAACAATAGGAATACTGGAAAGATAGAGGCACCCAGTTTTTCTTATCAGAAGAACTACCTCTGTCTGTAATCTGACAGTGCTGCAGGTGCTGTTCTCTGCTTGTGGGATGATGACATGAGCATGATGTATTGAGAAGTCATGGAACTTAACTGAGCCTTTAACTCTGATGATATGGCTTATGTTGAGGAGGGAGGAGGGTCCATCTGGATTCATTTAATTGTTTCTTTATTCTTGCTGCCAAAGAGAAATATTCTGCAGTCATCTGACTACCTGGTATCAATTTCAGCATGAATACACACAAGGCACAGCCATTAACGTGAAGGTGGTAATTCATGACCACTTGGGATGGGCAGGCTGCCTCTGTTTCTCTTCAGCATTTGAATTAACAGCCCTGTCTGCACTGTATATCTTTTCAGGTAAAGATTTTCCATGTTCCTGCCTATGGTAGTCATTTAATTTATGGAAAGTTTCCTGTTATGTCCGAGTACAAATTAATACAGCATCAATATTCATATAAATTTATAACAGCAGGTTCAAAATAACAGTACACAGAATTCATTAGCATTTCTCTTCCATCTTGCAGGCAAGAGAAATACATTATGAAGCAGACCCAAAAGATTCACATAAAAGTACATCATTTTTGCCCCCAGAACATTTTCTATTTTGTTATTCTTAAACAGATGCAAATTTAAAGTTATATTTGCTGTAATTAGAAGAAGGTAAGACTGGGGCTTTGAGAACTCTTTCTCCATTATGGGAAGACATCCTTGCAGCTCAAATCTGCTGTTGACAAAGACAGAGGCTGACCTAAGAAGAGCTGATGCCTGCTGGGAAAACTGCATGTACCCATGGATGAGACCTGTCAACAGAGTTTACATTGATAAGGTCAGACAGATTACAGAGCTGGTTTTGTCTATGGTTTTCTGATTTTTTTATTTTTCTTTTGTGGGTTTGGATTTTTTAACTATCCTTGCATTTGGGAAGCTATTCTGGTCAGAACAAGACCAATTTTAGGCAACAACAACTTCTAAAGAAGCATTTTGTTTCCAAGACAAATCAACTTAGCTCATTCCCAGTAACATGGACAACAGTCCCTGTACTATCTTTGTAACAAATTTAGTATAACCCCAAGGCACAGATTAGGAACGATACCAATCAAAGGTCAGAGCAACATCAGGTATTTTTAAAAGCTTCTATACATACCCAAATCACAAATTGCTTTTGAATTCACCTTGGAATTTCATTCTGGAAAAACGTTGCTCAAGCTGCTACCAGCACTGCTCTATCTTACTAGTCTTAACCCAAAAATATCTGGAAGAATCTACCCTGGTGGATATCATGCAGATTATTTTTTTTCTCTTCTCTTTTTCCCTTACAAAAATCTACCTTCTTCATTCTGATGAGAACAGATAGTAATGCCCCCTGAAAATACTTAATTACCAGCTCCTTTTAACCAAGAATAATCCCTCAAAATGACAGATGTTTAACTGCTATGTTTTCCAATTGAAAGCGCAGTCCTAAAAACTCAGAAAGCAACTGGGAAGCCTGGCTGTATTAGCTTGCTATCCTTGAGAAAGAAGGTGAGATAAATGCAGCCTGGCATAGATCTGGTTAGGCAAGTGAGCATGGCATTGTGCCAGTGACCATCCCCTTCCTGTCATCACTCAGAAGTGAGAATTATATTGTTTTCATAGAATAAGCTTAGCACCCCTTTTTTTTTTATTATTTTTTTTACTTTATACTGTGGAATTCAGTAAAGCTAAGTACTCTTTCACATAAAAATGCATAAAATTCCTGATAGATAAAGTACCAACCCTACTGGTAAAATGCACACAGCTCTAGAACCATCTGCAAGTAATGACATCACTAAGTAACCACCAGGAAAAGGGTGGTTTCCTTTCAGGAAAGGAAATGAAATCTTGCAATTTCAATGAGCATCAGCTCAGTAAGCTTTGCTGCATATCCCTGCACTTCATGGCACCCCATGCCTTTTGATAATTTTTCTTTGGGTGAAGATTTTTTTTTCTTTTTCCCTTATCCATGTAATTTCATTCAATTCTACTCTTGTCTTTTCTCTTATTTTGTTTTATTTTTTTCCCCTGATTTTGCAACTTCAGTGAGGTTTATTTATGTAAGATTTGGTCCTTTTCACTGCAACTCATTTCATTCTGGTCCATTTGCTTATAGTCACTAAATTTCCACATTTTCTGATATTTTTCAATTACCTTTTATTTGATCTCATCTCCTTTCCAGAATGTTTCTTACACTTTCTTTTTGCTTTCAAGATTTCAATTCCTTTCCTGAAAGTAAGAATTTCCTTTCAGGAAAAGGAATTGAAATCTTGCAATTTCAGTGAAGATCAATTTGGCAAGCTTTGGTCCATATCCCTGCACTTCACGGCATCCCAAACCTTTTGATAGTTTTCCCTTCAGTGAAGATTTTTTTTTTTTTTTTTTTTT
>VZRH01008195.1:1141358-1167640 GCA_013397555.1 Urocynchramus pylzowi
TTTTTTTTTTTTTTTTTTTTAATAAGGAAGGACATTTCATTCTTCTCCTGTCTTTTCTGTCTTCTTGTTTGATATTTTCATCAGGTATTGCAACTTCAGTGATGTTAGTTTAGGCAAAATTTGGTCCTTTTCATTGCAACTCATTTCATCCCGGTCCATTTGCTTGCTGTCACTCCTTTTCCAAATTTTCTGATTTTTTTCAATTGTGTTTTATTTGATCCTATTTTCTTTCCAGAGGGTTTGCCATGCTTTCTTTTCTGTTTTCAAGATTTCATTTCCTTTCCTGAAAATGTAAATTAAGATGTAGAAATGTAGAGCTAAAAATGTAGAAATTGAGAGTATGTGCTCTGGAAAGCATCTGAAAGGAATGAGTACAGCCACCAGCAGGGAGCCAAAAGTGCCCTAATTTGCATGCTGTGGTACTCTCTGATCTGTAAATAAGAGCAATTAAATCAGAATACTGCTACTGGCTGAACACTGCTACTGTTTTACAGTGCCCCATAAGAACATGGGTTTCAGATTCCTTGTGCAGCTGCTGAGGCCTCTGCTTACCCTGCAGAATACTTGTTATCTAGGGGATTTCTCTTCAGGCATGAGAAATACACACAGTTGACTCTGAGGCCACCAAAATTTCAGAAATTCTGACATTTTGTATTTCAGCAGAAATGTCTCTTAAATATGCAGGTCAAGGACACATCACCTCTCCTGGGATCCAGTGGTTCTCTGGAGACAACCTCATTAATCTCAAGCGTAGTACACAGGTACAAAAGCAATAGATTTGTAATTTTGACAGGAGAGAAAGAAAATTAAACCAGTATTCACAGACCTTGTCTTAAATAAAAAGACAAGTCACAACACCTCCACAAAAACCCTCTAAGAATATTGTGACCAGATGATTCAAATCTTTTGCATACACAAAACCAATGGCTATATGCGATGCTAGCAGATGTTACCTTTTAAGAGTGTTGACCAGCATGACCAATGACTTTTTGTCCTGAAGTCAAAATTGTTTCTAACCCTTCCTTAAAGTTGGGTAGGAAATTGACCCCCTTTTTTCTTTTCATATGCACACGGCTTCCCATTTCTTTCTCCACTCTCCTTCCCCTTAACCCAAGAAAACTTCTGCAAAACCTGCCCTTGTGAAGGATTTCACAATCCTTCTTAAGGGCTGGTAATACCTAAATAAACATCTCTTTATAGGACTCCCCTTATTTTCCTAGAGGGACAGGATTCCTTTGACTCTTTCTTTAGCCATTTGTACCAATCCTGCTATTCTGCACAGATTCAGATGCTTATTTTCTGAATTTTTGGCTATTGCAGCATCTGCCTTGCCTGTGTTCAGTACTTTTCTTAGAACACTACATTCCAATTATATTTCAGTCAAATACAGTGACAGGAGAAATAGATTAATTTCTCCTGAAATTTTTCCATGCACTTTAAAAACGTTGATTATCATAGATCTTGGAAAGTCTAAATTTGTTTTAAGCTTCATATGGAATAATCACACATTAGATCTTTGGACTAATCTTTCATGCACATATATGAATGAAATAAATACAGATAGACAGACACAAAAATAGTAAACTCCTTATGTTTTATTTCCTCCACTCTTCCTTAAAGTGGGAAGTGCTTTTTCACATCAGTATTAGAAGAAGCTGTCTTTAAAGTGCAAGCTCTTCCACTGTGCCAGAATTTGGATCATTCCCTCCACTGGAAGACACAGAGATCAACCAAAAAGACACCCTGTAAAAGCAACACTTGGGATCTTGTTTCATATTGGTTTTTCCTTAGCAAATTTCTGCTCTCCCTTGCATTAATCACAAGCAATCTTTATGTTTATTCCTCCTCAGTGTCTTCTCCAAAGGCCTCGTGTTGTTCCCTCAGATCTTTTCCTGTGATGGCATTTCTGTGTATCATACCACAGTTAGGACTAGTGCTCTTAATGAATCTCACTTTTTTCTTTTTCCTGGTTTCTACTTTCAGATCACTCAACTTCAGTGGAAGGCAGACAGGCCAGCTTTTCTTTTACTGTGGCTCATTTTATCATTATCAGCAACACTTTTCTCTATTTCCCTCTGTCTCCAGCACACATCGTTTGATGAGCTCTGTTACTGAATCACCATGAAACAAATTGACATGTTCCACTATAATTTTCAAGGAAAGATGGCTTACACAGAAAATAGCTGGTTTTAAAAGTTATAATTCAGTTTACATAGTAGTTATTAACAGCAGGCTCCTTTCACCCTTCCTTTTATTTTCAGGTTGCCACTTTCTAATACATGTGGTTATACCTCTGCTGAAAATACCCACAGTCAACAACAACAATAAAAACCAGTTTTCAGAATCTCTGGGCAGTTGAGGACTATTGATAGCCATATGATTAAAGAGATTAAGTTTGCTGAAGCCCATTCATAACACCAGGAATTTTACTTTGAAAAAATGAACCTTTCAAAATCTATCACAACTGCCATAAGCTCATTCCTTCATGTCTGGGTGCAGTAGGGCAGGGTTAGTTTCTATAAACACACAATGCAGGATATTTTTTTTTTTTTAATGAAAGAGTAAAATAACTTGAAAGAGTGTCTCAGCAAGTCCTTAAAATGACGTAATTTTATATCCAAGATATTCCATGCTTTGATATGCATTCTGAAGCAGATGGTAGGTCTTGGAAGAAGATGAAGAATTAGGATTCAGCCACAGCAAAATGTTCTAGAAATTAATGCAGATTATAATGTAAAAAAATTATAAAAGATGGAAAGATTGATGTATTATTCCTATCTTAAAATGAACTCAAGTGAGAGCTGCACAAACATAAGGCTACAACTTTGTGGTCACAAAGAAGGTGTCATTTCAAAAAGCTGTAGAGGCTCTTCTCATTCTTCAATGAATGGGAATCACCTCTTGTTTAAATATTATGGTGCCGCTAATATTTACCAAGAGCTGTAATTTCTGGAGTACAAGTTCCAAAGCAGTCTCTTTAAGTCTAAAATGTGCTAGAGGCTGAATTCCTAGAAGCTTGCTAGATGTCAGAATAAAGAAAGTAGAGCCTAATATTACTCTGAAGCTGTTAAGGAAAGTTCAGATTTCTCCACCCAGAGCAGTTTCCAATCTCCTATTCCAAATTTCCTCTAGTGACCTACAGAAAGCCTTGCAAATTCTAATTAGATTCCGGGTGATCCGTAATTGAAAACACCATCAATGCAGAGATTCTGAGTATCTCAAAAAAAAAAAAGGAAATGAGCTTGATCCTCCATCCTAGAAATTGAATGAATGATATTCAACCAGAAAATGAATGATATTCAGCCAGCTTCTGCACAATAAGCAATAAATAGGATTACCACTGCAACTTGGGAGATCATTTAGTGGCAACTACAGAGAGGAAAATGTGGTGATGCTACAAGCTGATTACAATGAGGGGGCACCATCCATCGTGGAGGTGTGAAGGTCTCCCATTCTAATAAAAAGTTATTCAGTCCTTGTACAGAATCTGCAATAGTTCTCAGCAGATGAGAAAACAATACTCCAAATTAAAAAAAAAACAAACAAACTTTGTGAAGTGTATCATAAAAGAAGGCAGTCAAAATCTCAGAAAACATGATCCTAAAGTTAGTAAATAAAAAGGTGGCATTTTATCTGATTTGAAAAATCTTCAAAGAGATTTTTACCTGCTTGAAAAGTGCTTTTTTCTAAAGTATATGATGTGTTTCCCGGTTTATGATCATAGACTCCCTAATAAATATCCTTATTTTGTTAACTGGTTTAGATTATCCCAGAACAGTAACATACACTTAACATCCAGTATTTACAGTATAACTAACTCTCAAAACTTTATTCCAACCACTACATTTTTAAAATTGAAGTACAAAAGTTTGGCAAATCTGCAGTTGGAAAAGCCAACTTGCTTTTAGGTCAAAACTGAGAACAAAATTAAACGGATGCATATTTTATAAAATAATACCTTGGTTAAGGTTTAACTACTTGCCTTAACTGTATAAAACTTTTGGTACATTTTTTAAAACATTTTGGATTGTGCAGAACAACATCACCTTGAACAATTTCCTAATGGTACCATCAGGCAAAAAAACAGAGCTTTTGTTCCCAGGCAAAAAAGGTACATTTCTTCTTTCTTGCAATGGATAAGAATGTGTACTGAATCATACTAACACATTCTTGCCCCAACATGAAGCTGATGTGATACTAGACTAACCTCAAATAGTAATTAGATATTATTTCATTTCATATAAGAAGCTGTTTTCGTTTTAAAGGCTTAGCTTGGTAGGTAAACACATATAAGGCATTTTATTAAGTCAAAGTGTATAAGAGTAGAAAAGCAAGTGCTTTTATTGGTCTTGAACATGCTTAATTGAAGCCAATGTCAGATCATCTATGTTATAACGAAAATTAAATAAGTGATTTTCTTTTTTGTGCCACACCAGTTAGCAACCAAGAAGGAGTTATGTACTGTTTTTGGGAGGCAAGTGTTCAGTCTTTCACTATTTCTACTTGGAACACTTTAATGACTCAGCTAGACCTCCAAAACCCCTGCCTGAACCTGCTGAAAATGGCTGTTTCTTGACAGATTTCTTTAAAGTGAATGTTCATTCAAAATGAAATTAATTTGTTCACTTTTTCCATTAAAATTCTCCCCAGCTTCCTGCCTCTGTGTTCACCTTCCGCGAACTCTCTGTTGGGTTTCAGCCCTATTGGTTTCAGTCTCCTCAAAGATACACCCTTTAAAGTTTTTTTTTATTTCCAAGCTTCCGATTCCTGTCTTTATTGTCTCTCTGCTTCCTTTCTTGGTCTCTCTTTTCAGGGATTAGTTTTGTGTTCCCAATATGATTATTTCTGCAGTGCAGCACAGACACTGCCAATCTTGATTTAAACAGGATGATTCCCATAACCAAGTCTTGCCATAACAGCATAGAGTTCCACTTCAATTATTTTCTTCCTCTTCTCCCTCCTTCTGTTAACATGTTTGCCATACACTGGGATTCTGATTTTTAAAAATTTCTTGTTAAAGCACAAACCAGCTGACACCATCAATCCTCCTATTTAGTTTTGGATTTAAACCCTCAGGGCTCCCTTCTACTAGCTGTCCACCAACCAAGTGGTTAAGAGGAGAAGCAAAAGAAAATAAACAATATGTAAATCATAAAGATACTGCTAGTTTGGTTTTTTCAATCAACTTATTTTTCTCTAAATTTTTTCTCTCTACATCTGGGAAAGGAAAGTCTTGCACAAGGCATTGTTTCCATTACAAGGGGAAGCATTCAGATCAGTGTAGCATAATTCAGGCACCAAAACAAAATTCCTGCTATGTTTTATGCACAGTTGCTTTCTGCAACATGACTGCTTCCTCCCTCCTTGCCAAAGAAAGTTAGGCACATTTTTTGCTGTTAGCTTAAACCCACATTTAAGGTAATTTGAAACAAAGCCTCAGGCTTCAGTCTTGCAGCTTGAAACCAATTCCATCTGTATTAATGAGCTCTATAATTGTCCTATATAACACAGCTTTCAAATCTGTAAACCTTTTAAAATTATTTAAATCTCGTTATAACGTAGAGAAATACTTCATGGATTCTGCTTCCACTTCTCAGAGAAGACTTCAAGATAAAAGTGTTTAAGCCATATTTCTTACACATAAAAATAGTTTTAAAAATAAAGTATTTGCATTCAATAATTAACTTTAGTTTATCATGCAATTTTATCCATCACTTTCTTAAACTCACGTCTAGGCTCACACCAGGTCACTGCAGCTCAGACATTTCAAACGTTAATCAGAATGCACATGTAAAACAGGATCAATTACACACAATGATTGCTTCAGCTGGCCCCAAAATCACAGCTCTTTATGGCTCATTCTATGCTTAAAATGCAGAAGCAAAATGGTTGACCAAGATGCTTATGTCTGAGAGATCATTTTATTTTACAAAAAGATATCCTTGAATTAAAGCATTTTTACCAAATTTACAACACTCATTATCTTCAAATAAGTGCTGTGATCTCAACATCCAAATTAGAGTGACTTTAAAGAAGTTTGATGCCATATTAAAGAAGCCAGTAGCTTGGATCAGTATTTCCTTCTCTGCTTCTGCAGACTACTTTAACAACTCTGGCTAAAATCTTACCAAGATTCACTGAAAAGAAAAAAAGTTGTCGGCAAAAAACCAAAGTTCCTACAGACTTAGACATTTTTGCATCGCTACATGACATTTTATATTTCCTAGCAAAACCAGGAAAGTGTCAAGTTCTGTTCCCAGCTATACTGGTGAAAAATGGGAGAAATTCAACAGATTTCAGAAGAATATCCATGGGTTTACATTGGCTATGGAGATCTTTGAAATTTTGCTACAATGTTTATTCCCAGTGGATTCTCAGAATCCACAGGACATAAGATGGTGAAAAATTGGTGCAGAACCACCTGAGTGGTCAGCTTCTCTCTGAAATAACTCACACATGTGCAAACATGGCAGTGTTCATCAGACTCCCCACATTGACAACTTAAAGAGAATCTCAGTTTATTCTGTTGTGATGAATTCTGACACAGCAGTAATGGCTTCTTGTTTTATCTACACATGCTTTGGTTTTGTCTGTTCTGATGGGTTCACACTGTACACAATGTTAGATTTTTATTTTTTGTCTTTTACATTTTTATTCATCAAAAGGTACAGAAAGTATTAATCTGTAAAAATTCAATGGTTAAAAAAACCAAAAAAACAACAAACCAAAAATCAAAAACAACACAGGCACAAGTGCACTTTAGAATTCTCACCAATGTGGTATCCTCCTCAAACATTTCTAAGTGAAATTCAGTTTTGCTTGCTGCGCACAGCTGAAACTGTCTGGCAATGATAAAAAAGATTATGGTAAGAGGTTATGAACCTTTACACCTAAATGAGTTAATATCCTTCAAATTCCCTTCTCACAGCTCTTTCCTAAACCTCAGAGTTCAAGAATACTGAATTGAAAGTTGAGAAATACACGAGTAAGTTTTAACTAAATCAACAGATCTAATGATACATGCCCAAGATCAAAAATCTGCCTTGAAGTGAAGCCAGGTTTCCTTTCATTTCTCTAAGCTTGAGGCCTTAATTCTCCTTCTTCTTGCACCAACATTTTTGTGAGAAAATGTTAGCAGTACATTTGGCAGATGCAAGAGGCTTTGAGAAATGCCTAGCCCTGAGGGATCTCATTGAGAGCAGAGATCTCAAGGAAATATTTTTGATAGACTATACTGGAAGAGGATCATTTCTTTGACCGTGGAATTAAAGTTGTATATTTTTGCACTACACTTGCACACTGCATTGCTATTCTACAGCCAATGGCAGAGTCACCAGATTAAAACATGTTTCTTTTTTTTCTATTCAAAACTTGAAATCTTTGATGGATGACATTGTATCAAAGAAGGAAAGTGAAACAAAGTCCTACTAAAAGACAATTTTTTTAGATTATCTTTGCAGTGGGCAAAGGATTTTTCACATTGTTCATTTTATCTCTATTTTTTTTCTTTTTTCAAGAAAGCATCAGACAGTGAGTCACAGCTCTTAGGTTTATGCCTGTGCTAAATTGAGGGAATACATAAGAAGGGCCCTGCTGTGCTGCCATCACAGTTCACTCCAGTTTTCTTCCCTAAGAACAGCAGCTCTGCCCCACCAAGAGGGGTGGGAAGATAAGTGTGCAGTCTGGCCCCTGGACATTGATATTGCTCCGCCAAATGTAACACAATTCATGCTTCGTCCACTCAGAGGTAACCAACATTCCACAACTTTTCCTTTGGCAGTGTCCTCCAAATAGGAAGGATTGAGATTTTAGCATCCCTTTTTCTGTTCTGTGTCTTTTCCCAGCTTTGAGGTGCTGGCTTTTCTCTTGACATTCAAGATTTCCAAGTAATGCAAACATCAAAATCCTGTTCACAAAACAAAGAAAGCATTTTCAATTCCCCCTGCTGCCTGCCTTTCCCACGGCACAGTCATGCCAAACAGCCAATAAAATCCCAAAACTCTGCTAGTATCCATGGGTGTGTGAAGACATTATTTCATCTTTGGCTACATTCACATACAAGGCACTTGTGCTGGGAGCTATTTACACTTGTTCAGCATCCAAAAAACCCACCTCTGCCTGGGACTCACTGGCCATGGCTCAGGTCAAGGCAGGGCTGGCCTGTGGGGGCCAGGGAGAAAAGTTTTCCTGCTTATAGGAACACAGGTTAAGAAATGCCTAAATATTTGATGGAAGTAGGAGGCAGGAGTGAAAAAAGAGAGAGAGAGAAAGAGAGAGATAAAGGCTTACTGAGGACAGATCTTCCTGGAGTAGCAAACCTAGTATTTCAGAATAGGAAAAATGTCTGATGGCTGTTTCTGTTGTATTCTGAGAAAAACAGGGCTTATTTAAAAACAAACATGCTGAAATTGTACCAGAAGTATTACCAGTTCCTCCACCTGCACAAAGTGTTCTTGCAGGGTCTTTAAATTTGACTAGTTGGTCAGATTATTTGAGTCATGTTAGTAAATTCAGCTCCTGTTGGTATTACAGCTTACTTTCAACAGTATGAGATAGCAATCTACATACAAATTAATCAGTGGTTTTTTTTCAACAGCACAAAACATAAGCTTATAAAAACAAGACTGCCCATATATAAGCATTGTTTGCTAAAGTCTTTGTCAAGGCTGTGTCATTGCATTTACAGATCAGCACAAGTCTGCCCAGACCCTCAGTGCTTTCCTGTGCAGAAAGCGCAGCAGTTTGGCAGATCGCAGGCACAGATTCAATATAATGCTTTAGGGAAAGAAATCTGCTATTCTTCAAAGTAAAGGTGCTATAGTGAATGTAAGCAAATCAGATATGACCTGTAGAGGGTGCCATGGCAAGCTGTGTGTGAAAAGAGAAAATAATGATCAGCTGAGTTCTTAAACACTGAGTGAAAACACACATTCCACCTCAAAGGTATGATTAAATTCACAGAGGGGTTTGGGGTGGGTTTTTTCTTCAACTCCTTTGGTCTCTTTCTTTACTAAGTCTAGATATACAGGCTGGAAAGGAAAAGAAAAAAAAAAGAGCAAGTTATAAATAAAGAACTGACATTAGGAAAGCTGATAAAATATGAATACCATTCCAAGGAGCTTAATGTGTCATAGCTGCATAATAGAAAAGAGAGTGAAGTGCGTATGTGCCCCTGCTGCTTAACAGTAGGTTTGAAAGAGGCTGCAAAGGCAGCACAAGTGGAAAATTCCCTCGTTGGCTGCTTTCCAAGGCATCTATTCAGCTTATGAAAAATATGATGTTTTATTTGATATCAAGTGTATGGGTTGGGTTTTTGTGGTTTTTCTACACAGAAACAATTGGAGAAGAGAGTGGGACACTGGAACCCAGTATCTTGTCTTTCCCCCTGCCTCCTCCTACCCTGTCCTTTATTATTTTTAAACCTCTCATCAAATCTGCAAAAAGCTTTCTTCATACAACATAGCCAGTTGTATATTTGATGGGAAGCTTCGAAATGCATTTCTGTGATGATCTTCCCTGGTCTCAGAGGTGAGCAGTAGCCTGGTAACCAGGGGCTGCAAAATACTGATACTTTGATTCAGTGCAGCTCTGCGAAGCCCGCCATCTTCCATCTCCTGGGGAATCACTGTATTAAATTTACATTAAAGATGGCTGTGTGACTGACCCAAGGGTCATATTAGCATTTTTACTCCGGTAAGCTGGTCAGCAGAACATTTCTGTACCATGGAAATTATTCCGGTACTCTATTGTTAGGAATTAAACATTTATGAGAAATTTTGTACGAGCATATTAGCAAGAATGAGCTGGTAAAAAGTACAATAAGGGCAGAGCAGTGACAATATGTAGATCTGAGAGAGAAAATCAAATTGGATTCTTTTCATCTCAGAATGAAAGTGGGCACCGGGAAACCAGCAGGAACGTGACTGAAAGGAATCCTTTGTTTACTGGAAGAGACTACAAAGGTAATGGTGACAAATGTGCTTAAACCCCCCCTGTTCTGCTGTACTCACTGGGCTCTGTTCTCATGCAGACCCGTTCATTAGATTCAAAGTTGACCAGTGTGAAGCAGCTAAATATTATAAGGCAGAATCTCCATTTTCAGATAAGCACAACCGGTAGAGCTACCTGGATTTTACACCCTAGAGATTCAAGGGTCAGTCACAAAACAGACAAGAGACTAGTTGACATTTATTCTGTACTTGAAAGCAAACAAACCACCGTATGTTAAAAAGGATCAGCTGGGAAAAGACAGTAGAAAATAGAAATACAGATAACTCACAGCTGTATAAGTGCAGGAGGAATGAAAAGGATCCAGCACAACTTGGCATTCAGAACAGAATAACAGTGACCCCCACAAACCATTAATATCTATTTGTCTGTACCCCAGATAGTTCCATATAAATGAGAATGACTAAAAAAAACTGACTTAAGAATCTAATGAGCATTGATAAGCGCATTTCTTTTCAGTGAACAATAGATTTAAGACCAGTCCAGCTAGAATTCCATTATATTTAAAGGAACTTAGGCTAGTCTATGCCTCCCCCGGCCTCCAATTTTTATACTTTTTGTTGCTAAAACTACCTTCTAGGAAAAAAAGCTTTTACTGGCAAGGTGACATCAACATGCTAAGGTAATTTGAAGCATCTCTCTTCTCTTAAAAAAAAGGAAGATTGACTGGGTGGCTTCCAAGCTGGGAATCTGGCTCTGTAGACACTAGCTCCTAGTTCTTACTTCTGCTTCAATTGCCCATATGTAAAATGAGAAAGGAATAGTTTTTGGATGCTTCAAACCTTTAAGAGAATACCTTATACAAAGAATGTGAGATGATGCAATGTTTGGAAAGGGGATTATCAGACCTTTGTCAGACATTTCTTCATTGGATCTAGAAGGAAAAGAATGACTTTTAACTACAGGAGAGGCAGAAGACTGTAAATTCTCTCAGACACAAAGTCACGGAATTGAAATACAACTATTTCCATCAGATATGCTGCGCCAGTTCCTGGAATATCTTCTCAATTGTACAATCCCACAGACAAGAATCTATTGGTTAAATAATGTGCTAAACCAAAAACCAGAAGATTCATGTGTCTATACAAAAGAAAAGATTAAGAAGGAACTTTCTAATCTCTAATTAAGCCAAAAACACCTTTAAAACACATTCCCTGATTTTAGCAGTAATGTGCCAACTTCCAAATTAAGTGACATATTTGCATGAAAGACTGACTTGAACTGAAGCCCTGTGTTCCAGAAGGAGCACAATGAGCCTGTGGTTACCTCTTTAGTGAGCATTGAAAAAGCACTCTTTAGGTATAAAGAAAAAAAAAAAAAAAAAAAAAAAAAAAAAAAAAGAAAATCACTTTAACTTGCCACGTATTCCTTTTCTCCTAGACTTTGGGTTTTCAGGGTTTGATTTTTGTTTGCTTGTTTTCTTGGTGGTGGTATTGTGTTTTTAGGGTTTTCTTTGGGTTTATCCTTTGCTGTTTTCTCTTCCAGGCTTGTCTCACGATACTCTTGCCTTGTTATTCTAGGCATGGTCATTTTTTCTCATTTTCTCTGTTTAGCACCTCCATCATTCCTAGTAACAAATGCTTGCTTACATTACACTCCTGACCATCCAAAATCTGATTCAGACTGGAATACATAAAGACTGAAAGCCTTTCAAAAGTGACACACACAGCGATTACAAATGCATACACAGTCTCTTCCAGGAATGACAGGACACTTCAGTTGGAGCCAGAACAATGGAATGTGCAAGGTAAGGCAGTGTCTGGTTCACAGCACTGGAAAATTGCTATTGAGTACTGAAAGTGCTCTCAAACGCAGCCATCATGATGCTGTGCCAAACTCGGGGGAATTCAGCCTGTTTGCCTTCTGGGGCTGGCTGGGAACTGTCCCAAGCCCTGGCACAAAGCAGGAGGCACTGAAGAGCTGCTCCAACTCACACCTGAGCGCCCACCACTCCGCCAGCCTGTTCCAGCAGCGGGGACTGGCAGGGCTCGTATGCGCTTCGGCTGCAGACCTTTCCTTCCCCAAATACCTTCCAGAGCAAGAATAGACAGCAGGATAAAAGTCTTGATTCTTTGCCACAGGAAGTCCCCTCCCTCTGAAGAACCCTCCTGGGAATGTATCTACGGCATTTTGATTGTTTTTGGCAACTGCAGGAGGTAGAAGGACATGGCTAAAACATGCCAACAGCAAGTGAATTCACAGCCTTCTGCTCGGGGTTGCCATTTCACAGAAAAGCAAGACTTAAAGGAACACTTCTAAAGTACACAAGAAAGTGATTTTAAGTATTTATTTCTTACTTCATTTTGGACATAGTAGTTGAAAAGTTTTGCAATCTCATGGCACAAAAGATTTTAATTTCTCTTGAAAGAGTTGGATTTGAAAATAGGGAGGAATTTATTTCTTATCATTAGCTATGTGATGATTTCAAAGGTATCATAAACACCACCATTTATTTTGGCTATCCACAAAGTGGTTAACTTAGTAATAATATTTGAGAGACCAATTAGCACTTCAGAAATTAAGGCTAGGCTTTAAGATGGGCTGTTTCCAAATAAACCACTATGACTAATTGGTGCAGTTTTACTTTCTTCCATGACAATGCAGGTTTTCAGAATACAAATATTCAGTTGGGTTGCAAAGTAAACTGTAACTGAGGAACAAGTGTCTCCCTCATTCATTCACAAGATACAATCAGCAAATCTCCATCCTTCCTCTTCATGGGAGCCTGTACCTCTACCACCAAAGGAAAGACTCAGACTACCAGGCCGTGTAAAATTTCAAAAGAGCAGATTGATAAACTTTATACTATCAACTTTCCATGAGGAATGTAGTCTGGAGAGAAAGAGGCGATAAACACAAGCAGGAACAACCACACCCTGATGATCTCAGTAGTCACCTTGGGAGGAGCTGACCCAGCAAGGACTTGTTTCAATGAATGCATAATGCTAAGTACATAGTGAAGCGCAGGCAGAAATCCACTTCATACTTCTCCCAGAGAGACCCCCAAGTCATTAGGCTGCAGTTGTATTTTTTCCACTCCAGCCCAATAAATTATTAACTACTTAAAGTTAAAGCAGAGTGAAAAACCTTCAGGCTGGTGTGACTCATGAATCTGGCACTGCAGAGCAACAGACAGCTACAGCAAAATTGAAGGGAATTCTCTAACTTTGGGGAAAATTAATAAAAGGTTTCATGATCATTTCTTACTCTGGCACCAGTGTTTCATTGGGTGCTTTCCTCTATTCTCATACCAGAAGAAAACCAGCCTGGAGACAGATGCTCTCCTGCAGAACAACTTGGTAACTTTGCTTCTGAAAGGAACAGGACTTCAGCCATATCCCCCAGTCCAGCACTTCTTGCTGGTGAATTCAAGCTTTTAAAGCACTGACTCTTCATGCACCCAGCTCCCCTCCCTATTACACAGAGGACCTTGACACTCAGGATAGGACATCTGAGTACCCCAGGCAACAAAGCACTTCAAAGCTGTAGTATTGGTTGAGCACTCCTCCCACACCCACCAAGATGAACAAAGTAGATTTAAAAGCAATAAAGGATGAGACTGCTCTCTGCTTCTCTATGTAACAACAGGAATGATTCTCCTCCTCCTTTTCACCATGTGTTTCAAAGATCATGTTGGGCAATCTGAAAGGCTCGTGGCAAGCCATGGAATATCAAGCTGCCCTCCTGTCTTTGTTAGTCGAGCCATAAAAGCACTCAGAAAAGGAAACTGTTTCTATTTTTGTGTAGGATACAGACTACAAGTCTAACTTTAATAACATTCTCCAAGGTTGCACACAAGATCTTTTGAACTTTCAGTAGGTGCTTTGTATAATCTCATATTGCTAATGATTTTAGGCAGCAAAAAACAGCCAAGTGTGCCTGACTCAGCAGTCTCTCACTTTCTGTATGTATCACCCGGATGAAAAATGCAGCATTTCCCTGCTGGCTGTTCCTTTGAAATTTGCCTCATGCCTTCAAATAAACAGGGAGATCAGGGCATTTATAAGGAATAGGGGGAAAAAACAAGAAGATCTTTCACTTGGAAGCTGTCACATTGATGTCTCTCAACATCTGCCTGCAAACAGAAAAAATTAAAAGCCTAACAAAGCCAAACCAGAAATGTATTGCTCACAGAAACATAGATCACAGTTCTGCAGTCAGGTAGCTAATGTGAACTGGAAGAGTGTTGGTAAAAGGTTTCAGTAGGACTATTTATCTACTTGGAGAGGTTGTGTGACTAATCCTAACTGAATTCCAATGTAACTGGTCATGGCAAAATAGACCCAAAATGCAGCAACAAAGCATCTAAAATTCGTATGACACTGGCCTACGCAAAATATGTGTTGGATGAATTGAGGTGCTGGAGTTTCACTCTGAAAAGCTGAATAATTGCCTCACAGATACATTTTCTGAGCTGTCTACTTTCCACCTGTATCTTCTGAGGCACATGAAACAGATCACAACACAATAGATCATGGGAGCACTGCTCTTAACCTCTCCAAAGCAACAAAGAAGCCCCTCCAAAGACTGGATGATACCATGGTGTCCTGGATTCCAAGTCAATATGTATTCTATTTGCTGTCTGTTAAAGGTGTGGCAGTTATCTTCTATTAATTGGGCAGTTTTCTTTATCTCTCCCACAAATCAATCCTCCCTCCGGGGAGACATCTGCTGTTAATGGGCCACTGACTGTCACTGCATGACTGATAAAAATTACAGCATCCCATTGTGAGATGCTCCACCCAGAGGAAGGAGCCAAGCATTCCTAACTGGATATAATCGTAGACTTCTAGACAAAGTTTCAGTTTCTTCCAGGGCTCCCACGGGAATAGCTGTCTTTTACACTGGATCTTCAGAGGAAGACTACACCCTTTCTACAGGATCACCGTTTCAACAGAATCACATCTGCCACTCCTGGAGGACTACAGCCACCAATCCAACTGGACTACTAGCAACACCCTGACCAACAGGGTGTCAGGTTGTATTCTGACTTTGTCAGTGGTTTTTTTTCTTTTGTATTATTGCATATATATTTTTGTTTTCTTTTCCCTTTTCCTAATAAATTGTATTTCTGACATGGAGCCTCTCACTGGTTTTGCTTTCAAACCAGAACACATAGGAAACTCAAATAGGCTGTAGACGAATTATTTTGGGGTTGTTTTTGTCTATTTCCCTAGAGAAAGAGAACTGAAGAATTGGATGAGAAGTCTGTGTTCAAGGAATTATAGAAAGTATGAGCTAAACCCAAGATGAATCTTTTTTAACCACATGCAGTAGAGGCAATTAGCCTTAGAGAGGCAATTAGCTTTAGCATAATTTCACAGTAAAGCAAGAGAAAAAAAATCAGTAGAGCCTGGAACTTACAGTTAACCTTCACTCAATCCTTTAAAACAGAAAACTGGTGAGGAAAAGACTCACCCTTGCTTTCTTTTGGAGCAGCCATTGATTCTTCAGAAAGTTTAGAATTATTTTTGTTTACCTATTTTAAAAAAGACTCTCTGGTTTGCTGCTTCATGATGTCTTCTCCAGATTTTTCTCTTCGCTGTTTTTGATTTTGAAAGAACCTCACACAGTCTCTGCATGTCCCAGACCAGTTATGCCAAGAGATTTACAGCCCTGTGGCAGCTCCAGTCATTCATCTCTGTAGCTCTCAGCTACCTTCACCTTCAGGGGTGGGTCATAACATCTTGTCAGCTAAGAAATAAATAGAAAACCTAATAAATTTAAAATAAAGTCATTCAAACAGCAAAAATGTGTGGAGTACAAAAAGACTTTGGACCCAAAGAAACACACTAAGTAAGGACTAAAATGCACATTTGGAAAAGTCTGTCTAGTACAGAGAAAATTAATAGATCAGAAGATTAGAGAAATGGGGTAAATACAAGTAGAAATGTATATTAACAAAGCCATTTTCTTTTTTAGACAGGAAGAGACTCCTAGAGACCTATACGAGACCAAGGCAAAACAGGACATACTGAGTCAGAGAGTGCCCAGGAGGAGCAAGACTGAGCTGTTCCCTTCCTGAAGTCATTCCACACAGCTGCTCTCAAAGGCAGTTCTCTGACCAGCTTTGTGCATCAGCCCTCAGCTATAGAATCTAAGATCAGTCATAATCTTCTGTGGTGGTTTGGATAAAAGACTGTTTTCAGGTGCATTTTACACTTTTCATTTCCCTATTTTATGCCTTCCTTTTGTAACAGCCTTTTCAGCTTTGTAGCCAGGAGCTTATCTCTTGTTTTAATTTTACCTGTTTTTTTCCAGTAGACTGATGTCAGTCTGACAGTCTCAAGACAAAAGGCTTTTATGAAAAAGACAAAATCCTAATAAACTGATGGTAGTGACAAACCCTTTGGACAATCTGCAGTGAAAGCTACATTGGGCAATTCCAGAAGCCAGGTTACTCCTCCTGTTAGCTTAAAAAAGTCCCTTGGAGAGTGGAACTGCAATTTACTAAATAAAATCAAGTTACAGATTTTATTCAGTACCCTTTGACAAAGCTCAGACACCGTGTGTGGGGAGAGAGAGGTATTAGTATTTATATTGAGTTGTAAGCCTTTTTTCTGAGTGTTCATTAATATTTTTAGTGTCTTGAGATTTTCAGTTCTTCAGAGCTTCAGTGGAAGAGAAAGTACTACAGCAGAGGCGTGCAAAGGATATTTGGGGTATTTGGAACCAGAGAGCTGCAGGCTTCAAGACCAGCAGTAATTATGGCATCATAGGTGGGATTCTGGAGCTTGAATTAGCAGTTGTACAACAGTATAAAATGAGACATAATATGGAGTTACAAGATTTCCAACAAGACACCTGCAGTTCTTCAGTCTTAAAATTTATCAGTTTCTATTCAACTGCCTTTAACTCTGTGAGAGTATTACACCTCAACACCAAGACACTTTGAATTTAATATTTAGAAATTGCATCTGGGAAAGGAAGAGCTCCTGCATTCCTTAAGTGTTGCTAGAAGACAGTGCATTACATGTCCTTCCACTTCCCAGTTTGATGTCTTCAGTGTTAGCATTGTTTAAGAGGCTCTCAGCTTCAGCCTGCGTGCCCCTGCCAGCCCATGATCCTGCAACTCTCTCTGAGCCATAAAACAGATGCTTCACACCCCCCTGAATGCAAATGCCTCATTTTCTAGTGGTTCTGATGGACACTAAAACATCCCCATGATGTCTTGTCCCTTCCTTTTTGATGGGATTTTATGCTTTTTTAAAAACAAAACACACCCAAGATTCAAGCTCCCCAGAAGAGGCTTGTAAAACTGCCATGGAAACTATTATCTGATAGATAGTTTAGAACAATATTTTACCACAACTATCCTATCTATTGATTTTCCTTCTAGTTTATCTCTGTGAACAGAAATGTTAATGATTTCTGTTCTGTAGGTTTTACCTATTTTTCTATTTATGAGCACTCACAGTTCCTCCACTTCATTACTTACAGGACTCTTGAGAATGTTTCTTCTGTAAGTAGATCATCTATTTGCTATGAACTGTAAATTCAGAGGGCATAATCACTAAGTACCCTGTGAAGCTGAGTGGTGTTATTTCTTTCCTAAATGAGCCATTCAGAAACACATGCATTTAAAATTGTGAAACCTACTTTGAAATAAATTTTAAAAATAAAATTAAAAAATAATGACTGTTTAGTGAAAACCTTCAGAACCCAGCAATTTGTCACATGTATATGTGACAACCATGTGGCAAAAGGTAACCGTGAAAAGGTGGAAAGTACCATGTAGCTGGGTTTTTATTTTCAGCTTAGAATTAATGGTATCACTCTTCCTACTGCTGTTGTAAAGTAATGTAACCACCTAAAGATTCATTCATGGTTTTCTGATGCTTCTTAGGGAAAGCATCCATTGAAAATGTCAGCAAAAAATACCTAAACATGAAGGGCTATAAATCCCAAGATTAAAGGGAGGAATCCCACAAATACCTCAAGTACAAGTAGTCAGAACAAAGCATTTGCATAGATCTTTTTGAGGGTGATTTTCACTGCTAATTAATGTGATCTGACAAAACTAGAGGCACAGACACTTCATAAGATGTTCTTACAACAGACCATGTAGAAACTGCTGTGCCCCTTCCTGTCTTACATACAAAACAACGGCAAGATGCTTGAGTCACCTAGAAAAACAGATTTTTGTTCCCAAAACCCATGTTAATGCAGTGGCTTGAAGGATATACTGCTTATGGAGAAAGCTGATACATAAATAAGGCCCTTTGGCATGGCTAATTTTGTTGGTTCAATTTTTTTGAAATACGAGCCATGAAGTAAGTCCTTATTTATGTTGGTTGCAATGTTTTCCATCTGATGATTCGTTTTGATTAAATGAACGAAACAACCAGAACTTGTCACTACAAGGACTGAAAAACACAAGCCTGAAAGGCTCAAGATCCCTTCTAATTGACCAGTGGGGGAAGTTCAACTGCTTTCAGTGCAGTTTTAGTCCCAGCTGCACAACCAGGAGCAGATCCTCAGCTGGTGCAGAGCATCACAGGATTGCTGAAGATGCTTCACACCAGCCAAGCATCTGATGCCAGTTTTCTAAAACTGCCAAAACTTCTATGTCCATCAATTGAGTAGTGGTGGATGTACTCCTTATGTTCCAGCTTCCACTTGGAGCAGGGAAGACACAAAAACAGTCATCTCCAGAGTACAGAGGTGAAAAGCCATGCAGTGTTCACAGGTCAGACAGGACTGGCTGGCCTGAGATACCCCCATGTTTAGCAAAATTTTGCTTTGCAAAATGCAAAAAAGGAGACATGCAAGCTCTTTGATTACTGGTGCCAGACGGAACAGAATGCAGGAAATCCAGTATCTAATGCAAAAGCATTTCTCTGATGCCTCATTTGCCATCCCTGAAAGCAGGAAAAAAATGACCAGCAGTCTCCAGGAAAAAATAAAAACATTTTCAATTAGTGCTTATGCTCAAACTCAAGAGCACCTCCTGAAATGCTCTCTAAAACTCTCCCCATTCCAAAGTAAACACAGTAAGTTAACTCTACCCAAATCTGTCTTTAATAAGAGAAGAAAAACTGCATTATTCACATTTGAAGTCAAGGAAAGATTTCTCCAAGGATGTTGGAGAAATTAGACATCAATTATGCTTATTCTTGCTGTGCCTTAGAGTAAGCACACCCATTTGTTTCACTTCTACTGAGATGCAATCAATAAAGCAAACAATATATACTGCTAGAAAAAGAACAGAGGAATAAAGAAAAAAAAAAAAAAGAGAGAGAACATCATTCTGTTGCTGTATATACCCAGAGAATACCAGTTGTATGTCAACTACCAGGGGCAGTTGTGGCCCCTCTTTCCAGAACTCTATAGCAGAACTGGAAAATGTTCATTAAAAGAGCAGCAAGAGTAGGGTAAACACATGATGACTTCCACATGAGGGATGAATAAATAAGCTGTGGTCTACAACCTGAAAAAGAGATGTTTAAGGGGAGTTCTGATGGTGGTCTATAACATTATTTGTGTTATACAAAAACAAATGGGAACCAGCAGCTTCCTCTCCTACCCACCGCAGACCATCAGCAAAACTCACAGGCAGCAGGTTTAAACTCCATATTAAACAATATCTGCTAGAATTTTACCTCCTTTCAGTATCTTTCTGCAATATTTGGAGGAAATCCCTTGAAAATCTCTTTTCTACATAAGAGAATGTAAATGTATGGGCATGATAGCACATTCCAAGCATAATTTCCACATGCAAGTTTTAACTAATTCTGCCACTCTCTGCAGGGTCACTGTTAAGCATTGTAAATCAGTGAGGTATTTTAAATGCTAAGAATGGTCCTTTCCAGATGGGCCAGTCCTCTTCACACGGAGGAAATGAGGAGTATCATGGCAGGGCCAGTTTGATTCTGGCAAAAACCCCCATGTGAACAGCACTGACTCCTCTTGGATCTGCAGGCACTGGTGGGAGTGAGCCAGCAGCAGCACAACAAACAGCAGCAGACAATCCCAGTGTCTGTACCCTTGGGGAAGCTGCTACAGCAGCTGAAGGCTCTGGGCTGGATCTTCTGCTTGTGTGACTTGCAGTAGTTTGATTGACTCACTGAAGTGATTCTGATTCACACCCTTTCTTGGGTGTCCCACTGCTGCTGATTCAAGGGCAAAAAAAAAAATGCAGGGTTTTCGAGGAAAAAAAATTAGTATAAAATAAAAAAACCCTCTTTTGAAAACAGTTTTTAAAATCTTTTTTTCACCTGCAATTCCCATAGTTATGATTCCCATTACTATGATTTGCTCTCTCAAGAAAAAAAAGCATTATTTTTGTATAAGCAATTAGTAGGGTATGAACTGGAATCTTAGGCAGCTTTATGTTGAAAACATTTTCTCCCAGGTGTGTCACATTTACTGTGAGTTTTAATTCCACAGCAGAAATATTAATTAATTAAAAAAAAACCAAAAAACTTGCAGATGCTGTAACAAAAGTTAGAAACTGGTTGAGCAATCTAATTGTCTCAAGAAAATAAAAAATGTCTTTGAAGAAAATATTATATTTACCTACCAATGTTTAAAAAGCCATTTTAAAAAGGAGAAGCAAGAAGAAAAGTTAAAATAGTGTGATATTTTTCATTAGGTGGTCTAAAAAGCTTTCTTGGCATTCTGCTAAACAAAAGGGCGTTTTGTTTTATCAGTAAATGATGGTATTTACTTTTATCTTTTCTGTCAAAATGAGCACCTTTGAACTCAGATGGCTTCACAACACCCAGTATCAACATATTATTCTCTTTACTATAAATTGCCTAGAGGACAGCTTTTCCACCAGAACTACACCTTCCCTTAAGTTAACTGGGAAAAAACAAAGTAAATCAGCTATAACATGCAGCAACTTCTTATTACAGAAACACACTGAGTCCTGGGGTTACCTTAAATGTTTACAACAAACAATGTGCTTATACTGAACTGGTTTTTAATAAGTAGACCTCCTGAGAAGTTTGTTCATAGACATATCTGAACAGAAGCATTTGCTGGTGCTCAATGTGCAGGATTTCTACAATCTCCCTTCTGAGCTCTAAACATGATGATGATAAAGATTGGATTTTGCTCCAAAGAACTTACATTGTACATACGTACTAGGCAAGGGTAATTTTTATTGGAACATGAAAGGAACAGTGCTATATCAGTAGAAAAATTACAGCTATTATGCCCTTCTATGCCAAAATCCTTTCAGTGAAGAATTGGCTCGTGAAGAAACCAGTTATTTAAGCAAAGCTGCTCTTGGTCTGCTCGCATCTGTTTCAAGAGGAGTCTGAAGAATTCTTCCAGCTTGTGTCACTTACTGGAAATACCACATTGGAGCAGCCACTTCTCTCCTGCCTACGCTTCCAAAACCTCCCTGTGTGGAGAGGCAGAGAGGGATGGTGGAGCCAGTCCTTCTCTCTGATGCCAACTAGACATCTGCAGCTCAGTTCTTCTGACTGCTTTCCACAGCCTGAGCGGGACAGAGCGCCCAGGACGGAGATTAAAAAAAAGCTATTCCAATATGTGAAAACTTATTCTAAATGTTATTAACACTTCTGCAGTTACTTGTGTTCATTTTCTCCTTGTTTAAAAAACACAGTATGAAAATCTCTCATTCCTGCAGATGGTAGAAATACACAGAAAACAAAAAAATAGAGGCTTGTATATTGGTAACACTCCTCTCTTCATCACTGAGTATAAAGAGACCTTGCACTTTGTGGCTCCAGGGCCAGGATAAGAGCTCTGGATCCCCAGGTGTGTTTTCATCTGAGAGCATGATTGCTTTATCTTGCAACAACAAAGATTGCTATCAGTGCTAACAAAGCAATATGTATAATCTCCCTCCTTAAAACTCAGTATTTCATGAAGAAAATCACTTTCTTCAGGTTTACAATAAAGCAAAGTGGTATAAAGTAGGCTGTAGAAGAGAGGGGTAGGAAAAAATCACTCATCCCTGTTCAAAGAGACCTTATGTTCATGAGACCGGAAGACTGTGCATCCCTTTCTTTAATCATAAGGGAGGGAAGATCCTTCCTTGAGGAAGAAATGAACTTAATCTTCATTTAAAAACAAAACCCACTTTCAATACCTTTGTGTATTGATAACAAGCACACAAGAAGAGCCTCACTGGAACATTACTTGGCATAATTTATCTCTCCTATGTCTTGGTCTACTGAATGATAAAACCCTGCTTAGATCCCAGTTGGGCCAAGTTGGGTTTAGTCACCAAGTTCAGCACCACTTTCACTGTAGTTGTTCTCCCTGATTTAAAAATAAGCCTCAAATGTTGGTGTTTCCTATGAAGCATAGTGAAATTTCAGTTTACATTTTTCTCCAGTCACAAAAAATGTAGATTGACTGAAAAATATTAATACTAGCTTAAAAAATAATAAATTTGCTAAGCTACTAAAAATCACTGAAGCGTCCACAATGGCTTGAGTGAAGTATTTTCACCCACACATGAATGGTGGAAGATTAAAGATCTCTATAGGCCAAAGAGAAAACAAAAGGATAAAAAAAAAACAAAAATCAGTGTTTAAATAGATGTAAAAATGAAACACATAATTTTTTTCTGTCTTTCAGCATTCAAAAATCAAAGATATCTTATTTAAGAAACAAAAAGAAAAAACTTGCTCTTTACGAAGGAAAAAGAAACATTACACTTCGAGGTTAGATTAAACAGATTGGTCAAATCTGAAGGCTTTCTTTTTCTTTTCTTTTTTTTTTTTTCTTTTTTTTTTCTTTTTTTTTTTTAAACCAAGGCAATCTCCATCAGTGTTTTTTCCCCTAAGTAAATTACCTACCTGACTCTCCCTTCACTTTCTTATCTAGTAGAGCTAAAATGATCTTTCTTATTATTAGTAGAGCTAAAAGAGCTTTCTTATCTAGTAGAGTAAAATGACAGAAAATATCTAGTATTTTTCTGGACTTTTTGTACAGCCACTGCTTAAATCTGTTTTAAAATCTATCTATTCTTTGGTGCATTATTATTTGCATTTTCATTATTTCTAATGTTTGAAAAATCAGGGTTTCATGAAATGTTACATAAGTTGTACCAAGTTTGCAATACAGTATTTTGGCACAGCTTGTCTTGATGAATTAATTCAATTAATTAGCTTGATGAATCAGCTGGACCTACAATTTCTATCTCTAATCAGGCAGTTAACCTGCAAGACAGACAAAATAATTTGAGAATTCTTAACTCTGAACCGATGTCACATCTCTAAAGGCAGCCAAACAGGTCTGTATTAAGAGGAGGTGTTAAAGTCATTAATAGTGAAATATTGTTGGGGAAGTGAGGATGTAGAATCTTCTTTTAGCTCTCAGCACCATGCAAGACTGAATATGAGACATATTGCAGCGTTATTTAGAAGGCACAGACTCAGAGTTTTCAGTAATATAGTCTGGCTGAGTGGATCAGACCCTCAGGAGACTGCCTGGGAAGAGGCTGCTCCAGGGATTTGCAGGGCGCAAGTCAAAAGCAAAGATGTTACCTGAACTCCTCCTCCCTTACATGATACATATGAAGGAGAAGGTAGATGTGAGAAGAACTGGTTATTATGTGAGAAGAACTCTTCAAATAAGGCATTTTATTTCCTTCCTAAAATGAGAAGGAAGGAAATATTATATCAACAAACTGCAAAACAAATGACTCAAACAAAGCAACTTTAACGGAAGAAATAAAACCTAAACCCTCAGTAAACACAATGTTTTACTGTTTAACCATCTATCCTAGACTTGGCCTGTGGTTCAGGTGAACATCTTCCAATCCCAGGTTAATCCACTCCCAACACTGCATGTTTGGGAATGGGAAAGAACTGCACTGCCAGGCACAACCCTAATAACTGAGGTGACTGGACACAATAATGGTGTCTAGGAATGCCCACAAACATACCTAGCCTAACAGAAGTACTCTCTAGAACTTTCTTTCTCATTTTCATGCACCAGATAGTGCTAATAATTGTGGAGGTACAAAATTAAACTTGAGACGCTTTTAATCCGTCAGGAGATCATAATTTACAGGCTTTGGGCACACAATAAACAAATGGTGGCAGGACAAACATTGTCAGTTCTGTCACTTCTTCTGGGAAGAGAGGAATCATCCAGCGTGGGGAAAAACAATAAAGCTGTCAGAGATGGGTCTGTGGAGCCAGAAATCCTGCTGCACAGGTTTAACAGCCCTGATAGTCCTGGAAAATCACAGCGCAATATTAACAGCAACACAAGGGGTAGCACTCAAAAGTGTCATTCCACCAGATGCAAGATCTTCTGCCAAGATAAAGTTTCAGAGAAGTGATATAAACAAAATAAAGGACAGTTGTGATAACATCCACAATGTATAAATGAAGATAATTCCCTTTCCTTCTTGATATGAAGGGGATAAGTCTTCATTTCATATGAACTGACATAGTTCTACCATCTACTCTGAAGCCACACCAGCAGGGCAGAAATTCAGGTAAACAACCTTCCCAAGAGAAGCAGTTGACCATTAAATGGGCCTGTGAGGCTCAAATCTCCACTCTGGCCCTAGCAGTATCTTTGGCACACAACTAAGCATTGACTTGGATGAGAAAACAATCTATTCTGACACCCTGTTTATTTGACAACGTGTTCTGTCTTATTCCAGGTCAGGAGATTTCTGTGTATAAAAGACCAGATGGTACATCTAGAAACTGTCCTCTATAAGAATTTTCCTCCTCCAGAGAGAGGAAGAAAGAGTATCTCCTGTATCCCAAGCCCCAGAACAGCTTGATTGGTTTAGCTTCTGTTTCCTGATTGGATAGACAACATAAAATAATGAGTTTTTAGTTGCAAATACCTGTAGGAAGCAATTAAAGCATAATAATTCATACATCTATCCAGAGAACAGAAAGGCTGACAAACAGACTCTTAGTTTTATGGGTGTAATGCTATTAAGAAACCACAGGGAAAGAAAAGGTTGCCCTCATTGTGAGGACAGTGCATAGCTGAAGCTGAGGCCAGCTGAAGCTCTGCCTTGGTACCCAGAAATATTAATTCTGCTGGTCAGTACCACACACAGACCCAAGCATGTCAACAATGTTTAATTGTGGTCCACAGAGTGCAAGTAAACAAACTCCTCTTTTAGAAGACCTAAAAAAGTCTTACAGCTTAGCTGCAAAATAATCAATTTTTCAAATACTATCTGGTGAGCACTTTAGGTGCTGAATTGAAAAACAACATGTAATTAAGGACTTGCCTCGAAACACTATGGCCACACACAGAGATTAAAAAACCACTAGCATATTCAAAGAATGCAAAAGCTGAACTCACCCACCAAATTGACTGAAACCACCACTGTGAGAACACAGCTGGGGCAGGAAGAAAATTACATGAGGTCGTCTCACATCTACTTTATGGTTCAGGTCCACTAGCCAGGCACAGCTTCCTTGCACAGCCAGACACAGACTCACAAAAGTTGGCTGGACATGACAGCTGAGGAGCTGCTTCCCGAGTACTCAGCAGGCATGGATTCAGGGCTTTACAGAGCCATCAGCTGGAACCATCTGTGAGTGTCCTGCTACTTCCAATTTCTGTAGGAAGCAAGCCTTAGAGAGCCAGGAAGGGAAAAATAGTCTCATACAGTCTCAGCTATTAGAGATGCAATAGCACAGAAAATAACTGCTACCCTCTAAAGTTGCCTGCTTGGTTGTGAAGACCTCATGTTCATACCAAATCCTGGAATTCACTTTTCTCGGGCTCCTCTACCTCTCCCAAATCATATAAGCACCAATGGCTGAGTTGCTTGAAAGCAACTACATTATTTAGGAGCCTAAACCCATTGTTTTTCTTGTGTGCCAAATACACAGAGAAATATCCCAGCCCATCTCACAAAACAGAAGTTCCTTTGATGTTTCCAATCATATGTAATGTGCAATAATATTTCCTTAAACTTCAAAAGAATTTTAGCTGTGAAATTCCATAGATGCCAGTGAAGTTTTACAAAGATGGATTCCAGCTACTCTACGGAGATGAAAAAAAAAAAAAAAAACCAAGGCAATAATATAAAGGCCATCAAAATCTGAAGTTATCCTGGCAATGATGTAGCTGAATAGGGGTGAAAAGAACTTCACCAGAAACCTTAGACTAGAGTCATTGTCATGGGTTGACCCTGGCCCAATGCCAGTGCCCCCATGAAAGTATATTTCCCAGAATGGCTACTGTGAGATGTGACCCAAAATACAGCAAAGCAGCTTCATCACCTCAGGGATAAAGGAATACAACTTTATTACATCTACTACAAATAGAAAAGGGGGAAAAAAACATACACACACAAT